>RJWK010044438.1:0-18376 GCA_004363435.1 Platanista minor | reverse complement strand
ATATATATATATATATATATATATATATATATATATATATATATATATTCATTCTTTTTCAGATTCTTTTCTCATATGGGTTATCACAGAATATTGACTAGAGTCCCCTAGGCTATACAGTAGGTCCTTGTTGGTTATCTGTTTTATATATAGTAGTGTGTATATGTTAATCCCAAACTCCTGATTTATCCCACCCTGCTTTTCCCCTTTGGTAACCATAAGTTTGTTCTGGTAATATTTTTATCTAATTTTTCTGCAGTCCCTACTTTTTTCCCCCCTTTTCTGTTCTTATTTATTTATTATAAAAATTTTTTTTTTAAATTGAAGATAGTTGACTTGCAATATTGTGTTAGTTTCAGGTATATAGCAAAGTGATTCAGTTATTTCCTTTTTCAGATTGTATTCCATTATAGGTTATTATAATATATTCAATATAATTTCCTGTGCTACACAGTAAATCATTGTTGCTTATTTATTTTATGTATTGTAGTTTGTATCTGTTAATCCCATACTCCTTATTTGTCCTTCTCTCCCTCCCTGTCCCCTTTGGTAACCATAAGTTTGTTTTCTAAGTCTGTGAGTCTGTTTTTGTCTTATCTATAGATTCATTTGTATTATTCATTTTAGATTCTACATGTAAGTGGTATCATATAGTATTTGTCTTTGTCTGACTTACTTCACTAAGTGTAATGTTCTCTAGGTGAATCCATGTTGCTGCAAATGGTAGTATTTCATTCTTTTTTATGGCTGAGTCATATTCCATTGTTATATATATACAACATCTTCTCAAACCAATCATCTGTTGATGGGCACTTGGGTTATTTCCATGTCTTGGCTACTGTAAATAATGCTGCCATGAACATTGGGGTGCATGTATGTTTTTGAATTAGAGTTTTCATTTTTTTTCTTGACATATACCCAGAAGTGTGATTGCTGGATCATGTGGTAACTCTAGTTTCAGTTTTTTGAGGCACTTCCTTACTCTTTTTCATAGTGACTGCACCGATTTACATTCCCACCAACAGTGTAGGAGAGTTCTCTTTTCTCCACACCCTCTCCAGCATGTATTTGTAGATTTTTAAATGACGGCCATTCTGAGTGTTGTGAGGTGATACCTCATTGTGCTTTTGATTTGCATTTCTCTAATAAGTAACACTGTTGATCATCTTTTCATGTGCCTGTTGGCCATCTCTCTCTTCTTTGGAAAAATGTCTACTTAAATCTTTTGCCCATTTTTTGATTGGGTTGTTTATTTTTTTGATATTGAGTTGTATGAGCTCTTTGTATATTTTGGATATTAACTCTGTGTTGGTCACATTGTTTGCAAGTATTTCCTCCCATTTTGTAGGTTGTCTTTTCGTTTTTTGGTACGTGGGCCTCTCACTGTTGTGGCCTCTCCCGTTGTGGAGCACAGGCTCCGGATGCGCAGGCTCAGCCTCCATGGCTCACGGGCCCAGCCGCTCCGCGGCATGTGGGATCTTCCCGGACTGGGGCATGAACCCATGTCCCCTGCATCTGCAGGCGGACTCTCAACCACTGCGCCACCAGGGAAGCCCTGTCTTTTCGTTTTGTTGACGGTTTCCTTTGCTGTGCAAAAGCTTTGAAGTTTGATTAGGCCCCATGTGTTTATTTTTGCTTTCATTTCTTTTGCCTTGGGAGACTGATCTAAGAAAATATTGCTATAATTTATGTCTGAGAAAGTTTTGCCTATGTTCTCTTTTAGGGGTTTTTATGGTGTCATTTCTTTTATTTAGGTCTTTAAACCATTTTGAGTTTGTTTTTGTATATGGTGTGAGGGAGTTTTCTAATTTCATTAATTTACATGTAGCTGTCCAGCTTTCCCCACACCCAACACTCGTTGAAGAGACTGTCTTTTTTCCATTGTATATTCTTGCCTCCTTTGTCATAGATTAATTGACCATAGGTGCATAGGTTTATTTGTAGGCTCTCTAATCTGTTCCATTGATCTATATGTCTCTATGTTTTGTGCCAGTACCACACTGTTTTGATTAGTGTAGCTTTGTAGTATAGTCTAAAATCTGGTTATGCCTCCAGCATTGTTCTTTTTCCGCAGGATTGCTTTGGCAATTCTGGATCTTTTGTAGTTCCATATGTATTGTAGGATTATTTGTTCTAGCTCTGTGAAAAATGTCATGTGCAACTTGATAGGGATTGCATTAAATGTGTAGGTTGCTTTGGGAAGTATGACCATTTTAATAAGATTAATTCTTCCAATCCAAGAGCTTGGAATATCTTTCCATTTCTTTGAATCGTCTTCATTTCCTTTGTCAATGTTTTATAGTTTTCAGCTTATAGGTCTTTCATCTCCTTTAAGTTTATTCCTAGGTATTTTATTTTTCTGACGTGATTTTTTTTTCATTGTTAGTGTAAAGAAATGCAACAGATTTCAGTATACTAATCTTGTATCCTGCTACCTTGCTGATGCATTCCCTACTTTTAAAATAACTTTATTTTATAACATGTTTTAATATCAGGAAGGATTAATCTTTCTCCTTTTTCTTTTCTGCCTCTTCAGGATTTTCCTACATGTAATTACATAATGTTTATTTCCAGATGAATTTTAGTGTAACGTTTTATAAAATTATTATAATAGCCTGTGAGTATTTTAATTTAGGGAGAAATAATACCTTTTTAATGTTTAATCTACCTATACATCATCTTTTTGTTTACTCAATTCTTTTTCTATATCCTTCAGTAGAGTTTTAAGGTTGTCTTTACACAAGTATTTTATACATTTTACACAAGTATCTTTGGTACCATCATATTTTGGTATCTTTCCTTCCATCATATTTTTAAAATTGGCTGTTATTTGTAAGAAGGGGAGCCATTGATTTGAGTCCACAGTTGCATTTCTAAGATGGCCTCTGGTGGTTGAGACACAGCTGATATTCAGAGGGGATTTGGGGACCCAGATCTTTGGGCTCGCTCATTTGGATTTGCTTCTTCAGTTAGGTGTGTCCTCCCTGAACTGTACCACCATCCAGCCCACATAAATTTTATTTTTAAAACATTTTTATAAAACTTAATTTTTTAAACTGAAAAACTTATATATGTACATTTATTTTTATTTTTTATTTTAGCAAAGGGTGGCTTAGCTAGGGTTCTTTTTTTATTTTTAACATCTTTATTGGAGTATAATTGCTTTACAATGGTGTGTTAGTTTCTGCTTTATAACAAAGTGAATCAGCTATATGTATACATATATCCCCCTCTCCCCTCCCTCTTGCGTCTCCCTCCCACCCTCCCTATCCCACCCCTCTAGGTGATCTCCCTGTGCTATGTGGCTGCTTCCCATTAGCTAGGGTTCTTGATTGCAACAAAGAATCTGCTCTGGCTAGCTCCAGCAGAAAGAGTTTCATAAATGGTATTTGATAGCTCATAGATTCTCCCGGAGAGCCAGAGCAACAGCCAAAGACAATGCAGCTAGGAAAAATGTCCAAGTGTACCTGAGGAATGGTCCTACAGGTGTACTAACTTCCATTTTTCCTGGCTTTTGCACTCGGCAGTAGAGTCCTACCACAACTTTCCCAGAAGGATCTGATGCCTGTGACCTTTAAAAATCTCACCCAAGCTGTCGTTGGTTGGTGAAATCTGGGTCCCACTACTTCAAGGGAGTCTGAGAAGAGCAGGTTTCTTAGCTTTCCAGTCTCTCTAGTAGAGGAGGAAAGCTGGGCGAGGGCTGGATGGGGTGTTAGCAAACATAGCATTTGTCACAAAGGGTATACAGTGAAAATACATCTTCCTTCTGCCTTGACCTCAGATCCTCAGTTCTCTGGTCCTCTTTTTTTTTTTAAGTTTTAAAATTAAATTTATTTATTTATTTACTTATTTTTGGCTGTGTTGGGTCTTTGTTGCTGCATGTGGGCTTTCTCTAGTTGCCGCGAATGGGGGCTACTCTTTGTTGTGGTGCTCAGGCCTCTCATTGTGGTGGCTTCTCTTGTTGCAGTGTGTGGGCTCTAGGCGCGTGGGCTTCAGTAGTTGTGACACGTGGGCTCACTAGTTATGGTTCATGGGTTCTAGAGTGCAGGCCCAGTAGCTGTGGTGCACGGACTTAGTTGTTCCGCTGCGTGTGGGATCTTCCCGGACCAGGGATCAAACCCATGTCCTCTGCATTGGCAGGCATATTCTCAACCACTGCACTACCAGGGAAGCCCTCTGGTCCTCTTTTCACAAGGAAACTGCTACCAGTTTCTGGTGAAAATTTAAAAAAGAATTGTTCCACATCAGTATGTATGAATTTACTCTTCATCATAGCTGCCACTTGGTTGAATTTAACCAATTTATTGTTCTGTGCTATTCTGGATTATTTTAATGTTGTTTCTATCTCTTGGTGAGGACTGATATTCCCCAGTAAGGCCATACAAATTGTTAAAATATGAAATGCTTTTGTACTCCCTCTCCCCCTCACTAGTGGCCTTCCTCTACTTGGTCTCTGCCTAGAACCCTCTAGACCTGCCCTAGACCCAGCAACTAAAGAGTGAACACCTTGCATAGATGGGGCTTTCCAAGACCCAGATCCAGGCTAGACTCTGATTGGTTGGGACCTAAGCCATGCTAGTTGTTAAATATTTTTAATATCTCCCTTACTTCTAGGCAAATGAAATCTAATTGGATTCTGTATACTTCCTAAGACTTTTTCTCTGGTTACAGTTCAAATCACACCAATGAAAGAATATATGACAATTTATTTAACTAGTCCCTCTTTGATGCACATTTAGGTTGTTTCTAGCTTTTTATTATCACAAAAAATACTGCTGTCCTTGACATCCATCTTTGTACACATGTTCAGATTCCTAAATGTATTTGTTTAGTCTAAGAATTTGTGGATATAAAATTTATGGATATTGCCAGAATGCCTCCCCAAAAGATTTTTACCAATACATACTTCAGCCAACAGTATATGAGACAGCTAACATTTCTTTAGCTTGTCAAAGAAGATTTTAAAAAAGATTTAAAAGATGTTTTAGTGAAACCAATTTACCCTCTTTAGTTAGGAAAATGAAAAAAAAAGAAGAGAAAAAATTATATTAGTTTAGTATGAGTGGCTCTTAATAAAACTATACCAGAATTCACAGGATCATTTCTCTCTTTTCAAATTAATAATATTTTGATACTGTATTAAAATTTGCTGTGGATGAACATGAAATTTTCAGAACCTACCTTTTTGACATATGGGATAACATTTGTCAGTTCCCAATGCCATGATTACTCAAAGATGCTAACAATAATTCTGTGATAATATATGCAGATTTTTAGTGCTCTGCAATATCGTGGTTCTCAACCTAGAGTACGTTTGCTTCCCAGAAGACGTTTGACAATCTCGAGGGACATTTGTGATTGTTACAACGTGGAGACTGGTGATACTGGCATCTAGTGGTTAGAGGTTAAGGATACTGCTAAACATCCTACAAGTCAAGACAGCCCCCCATAACAAATTATCCAGCCTAAAATGTCAATAGTGCTGGGAATGAGAAGCCCTGCTGTACTAAAATACACCTGGAAAAGGACATTTATCTAAATAGTTAAACATTCTCCCACTATCTTCTCTCCTGTGGTTTATCAATTTCTTCTCAAGATTGTTGGCACAATTTTTCCATTTTAAAGACCATGTTCCTTAGTAGATAATATGAAAGCAAACTCAGAATATTGTCATTTTGCTTCCTCTCTGTACCTTGTTAACATAGGAGGAGGGAGGTTGTACCTTTTTTGTCCTTCCACCCTCACATGCAAGCTAAAAGTTTTTGTGTTGTTTTGTGTGTTTTTTACAAGTCTTTGCTCATTGTAGTTTTAGACCACTCTTCTAATAGGCTAATACCACAGTAATATATTCATCCTTACATTTACCCTTTTCCGTCTTCTTTTGTATGTCCTTTAAAAATCTCAGTCTTTAGAAAGCACCTTGTATAGCACATTGAGTTATATTTGCATATGTTCTGTCCCGTTTTTTTCCCCCCTCATTTGTGATTGCAGTAGTGGGTTTTATTTTTTCACCTGTCTTTCATTTTAGAATCTCTGCCTCTGGGAAATCCTTATATTTTCTCTGAACTGCTAAGCAACCTAAGGTACTTGTCTTACTTTGCTTTTGGTTTTCTTCCTTGGCCGTAATGAACGCTAAGGTGATACGTTCAATTTTTCCCAAGGTTCCTGTCACTTTGACTTCACTAACACATTCCTCTTTGTTGGTAACAATTAAACCAAGGGTAGCCCTTCCATTCTTAGCTTCTTTTGCTCTCTGAATGATGAAGTTGCTGATAGGCAGATGATAAAGGAGAGGAGTGATTCATCAGGGCAGGTTTTAATTACTTTATTGTCTCTTTGGGTTTGCTGAATTCTTTTACTTAAAAATTTTTGTCACGTCTCTTTTTATCTTGACCTTTCACTTCAGTCAACTTTCTTTTCGTTTTACTTAACATTTCCATCATTTCTTACCTAGAATTTTTAAGTTTGGGCATTTCACTGAGAGCACAGAGTAGATGTATTCTAAATTTTCTTTTGTCTTGAGGATAATTTCCCTTGTCTTCCTCTTTTATAGTTATACAGTCTTTTAATTTTGGATTTTTTCTATTTACTTATTTTGAAAGGCAAGAGATTTATTCAGTCCTGGTGTTTGTCATAAGTGAGATATATACATATCTATATCCCTTTTGAGCTCTGTCACTATCAATTTTGGAACTACAGGATTTCCCTCTCGACTCTTAAAGTGGAGCGCAAGTATCTTGCTGAATTTCTGGGCTACAGGAACTATATATTCTTTTGGGGCAACTATTCTCCTATTCCTATTGTTTGATCCTCTACTTGGAGGTGAATTTAATCTTAGATAATTTGAAGCAATTCAGATTCACTTTTCTAAAAGAGACACATAAAACCTAATCTCTAGAATAGACTCTGCCAGTGTTTTTTTATGTTTCTGCTCCTACTGTTGGGACTCTAATATCCCAGGGCACAATATGTCATTCTTCCCTGGTCCTCTTTTATCCTGTGTTGCATTTCTGGGAACTAAAATCTTCCAACTGAGTGTAGTTAGAAATATATTGCTGGGCGGTGGCCAGGAAATATCGCTGGCTATCTAAAAAGCAGCTGCTGTGCAGTAACAGGGTGAGAGCTGACTTTTTGGTTGGCTCTCTCAGCCTCAAGTCTCTGATAGGATATCAAGATACATGGACGTGAGGGTCTGGCTCTGTGGCTGCTTGCTTTAAATTTAGGCACGAGGGAGTTCTAGGTCCCCCTCCTCCCAGTTTGTTCCATTCATGAGGTAAGATAAGGTAGAGTGGCCAGATTTAGCAAATAAATATACAAGACACACAAGTTTGAATTTTAGGTAAACAAATTAATAATTGTCTTAGTATAAGTATGTTTCTGGCATTGTACATATGCCAGATATTTATTCATTGTTTATCTGAAATGCAAAGTTAACTGGTCATTCTGTATTCTATCTGACAACTATAAGGTAAGAGAAATTCCCCCCCAGTGTTTGAAACCATTAATGAGGTCTTTATCCTTCTGTGCCTCAGGTACTGATGTGGCAGCGTCTTTTTCTGGTTTTGTAAAGGTTGCCCTTCACAGTCTTTCTTCACCTTCGGGGCTGGTCAACACTGGTAGGACTGGAAGAAATTTGTAGAGTCTGGGAACCTTCAGAGAGGAAAAGAGTGACGACCCGGACTCCTTCCTTGCATTTATTATTAGAAAGTTTTTTGTGCATTGAACTGGTCCCGATTAAAAAAGGACCTAGTAAGAAAAAACATCAAAGACCTTAGGCTAGGACTCCTTGTTGTAGCCTGTATTGCCCAATAGGAGAGGCTGTTTGGGCACTCGTGTAACTGGAGGCAGAAGGCCCTGCTGACCCATGCGCTTGGTCCTTGGTGAACTTAAAAGCTCTAGGCGTGGCTGCCATGCTATACCTCTAAGGGAGCAGGCTGCTTCTCTCTGGAAGAATCACTGTGACCACTGTATTTGCAGCAGCAAAGGCAAGGGCACAGCAGGTGGAAGGGTCACATGGAACTGCAGGGGATCAGTTTTCATGAGTAAACTATGTGCCAGGAGCAGAACAGCAGCAGCCTTCAACAGGGCCCGCTTGTATTCTAATAAAATTCTCTGGTTTTCTCTCTCTGAGGTATGTGAATCAAGAGGCCCCCAGAGTTCTTGGACAATTTGAGGAATAAGAGAGATACTGGGCTCCCTGCCAGTCTGGCAATTGGGAAGTGGTTTTAATTTGAAAAATTAATAGATGGGACCACCTTTTTACCCCAAACTATTGAAGTCGTTCCTACTATTAGCACATATATACATATATTTTACAAATATGACATCATAACATATTTTGTTTTATAATAGCTAAGTTCTGTAAAAGTTTCTTTTTTCTTTTTCCAAGATGTTATGACCTGAGAAGACTATATATATTTTCCTGTGGTCTTGTGCTCAGCAGTTTTAAAAATATAGCTTAGATCAATAAATATATGTTAACAAAAGAATATCAAGTTTTGTGATTCTTTACGATTCTTGCATATTTTTCATCTTTTTCAGTCTTTATCCATTAATATTTTTAAAACACCAAGCTCAAAATTTCACCAGTAATAATTAGTCATCCTTGGTAATTTAAAAAAATTTGATTACTTGTTTAACTTTGCTGCCTTAGTTTGTATCGTATAATCTTGCATTTATGCACATGCTAAGTTAAAACATATTGATTGTTGATCCTCTTGATTGCAGTCTTCTAGGGAGAAATATAGGAGCATGTTTATTATGGTCTTAGGGTAGGAAATGAGTTCTTAAATAAGACCCCCAAAACATAAGCAATGAAGTAAAAGACTGAAATATTTAATTATATTAATATAAAACCCTTCTTTGTGGAAAAAAGTAACATAAAAGAAGATAAATGAAAGCTACCAACTGAGAGGATATATTTATAAATCATTCATATAAAATGGATTGCATTATTTTGCCCCATTCTTTTCCTTCCCTGTATCCAGGCCCTTTGCCATATGATGTTGCAGTTCTTCCCACTAGAGGCAGAGTATATTTCCCTGCACCATTAGTGTTAGACTTGGTTGTGTGACTTGCTTTGCCCATTGAAATGTGGGCAGAAGAGGCAGAGTACTAGTTTGAAGCTTATATCTTAAGAGGCACTGTGTTTCCAATTGTCCTTGTATTTTTGTTGTTGCCATGGGAAAAACATGGTTCTGGTAGCCGGCTTGTCCAAGGAGGATGAGAAACATGTGGAAGAGATCTGGATTCCAAAACTACAGCTTGGAGTAAGCCCAGCCAGGCCCATCCTGCGTTAGCTGACCCCCAGCCAACCTGAAAATGTACAAGAGAGAATAAATGTTATTTTATCCCACTGAGTTTTAGGGTGGTTTCTTATGTAGCATTATTGTGGAAATAGCTGGCTCATAGACTCATTCAATGAAAATGATCTAAGAACTCCTAAAAAATTAATGAGGAAAAGAACAATCTTAACAGGGAAATGGGTCCATGATAAGTGAAAAAGTAATTCATAGATGAGAAAATTGGAATGACCAATACATAAGTGAAAAGACATTTAGCTTGTTTCACTAGTTATCAGGTAAATACAGATTGAATCAATGATGAGATAGTTTATCATACCTATTAGATTGGCAAAAATTAATGTCTGGCAATAACCTAGTATCTATAAGGACGTGAAGAAAATAGAACTTTTATATACAGATGGTAGAATGTTTAAGAATATAAAGAGAGGGACTTCCCTGGTGGTCCAGTGGTTAAGACTCCGAACTTCCACTGCAGGGGACACAGGTTCGATCCCCTGGCCGGGGAACTAAGATCCCACATGCTGCGCAGCATGGCCAAAAGAAAAAAAAAAAGAATACAAAGAGAGACATAGTAAGTAGGGAGAGGATATTTTTGAGGAATATAATTGACAAAGGATTATATATAAAATATACAGAGAAATTTTGGAAATTACTAAGAAAAAACAGGCAACCTAGGAGAAAAATTGGTAAAAAAAAATAGGTAAGCAGTCCACAGAAAGGAGTGTTTTAAGCTAGTTAACCTAAAACAGATCACCAATTACATTGGTAATCAGAAATGAAAATTAAAACAACAATGAGATCAACTCTGTACCTCCCATGGTGGCAGAAGTTGAAATGTCATGCAGTATCTTGTGCTTGTGAGGAGATGGGGACATGTGAGTCAATGTGGTCTGCTGGTAATATTTTGGAGACCAATTTGGTAGTATTTGTTGAAATTGAATACTCGCATACATTCTGACCCAGAAATTCTACTTCTGAATTGTATTAGTTTCTAGTGCTGCCATAACAAAATACCACATGCTGGGTGGCTTAAACAACAGAAATTTATTTTCTCATAGTTTGAAGGCTAGAAGTCTAAGATCAAGGTGTCAGTAGGTTTGTTTTTTTCCTGAGGCTTCTCTCATTGGCTTGCAAATAGCTGTTTTTTTGCTATATCCTCACATGGGCATCCTTCTGTGTGTGTCGGTGTCCCTTCCTCCTTTTCTTATAAGGATACCATTTATAGTGAATTAAGGCCCACCATAATGGCCTCATTTTAACTTAATCACATCCTTAAAGACCTTGTTTCCAATAAAGCCATATTCTGACGTATGGGGGGTTGGTACTACAAACATGAATTCTGAGTAGGACACAATTCAGCCCACAGCAGAATATATATATATTAGAGGGACTCTTGCATAGGTACACAAAAATACATGTATGAGAATGTTTATTATAGCATTGTTTCCTATAGTAAAGGGTTGAATACTACCCAAACATACTTGAATAGGGATCTGGGCAGATAAAATACATTATAAATGCATCTGATAAAATGCTACAATGCAAAATAAAAGAACAAACTAAATCAGTCACATTAATTGAGAACTCATTTTCCTCAAATAATAAGAAATCTGTAAGTGAGAAGTTCAGAACTGATAACATCAAAGACTTAAGCTCTTTCTATACTTTTGCTCTGTCATCTTTCCTCCTCAGGTTTGCAGTAAGACTGCTTTATGTCCAGGCATCATACCACAGATAATAGAAGGAAGGGTGAAGGGCTATGGCAACATTGTCTGACATACTTTTTATAGGGAAAGCAAAAGCTTTGCCAGAGACCCTCTCAGCAAACATCTGCTGATATCTCATTGGCTAGAATTCTGTCATATGCCATTCTGAGTTGCAAAGAAGGCTGGAAAATCTAATGTCTTGCTTCCATAGCAGTGAAAGGTAATGGGGAGCTGGGTCTAGGTATTGAGTGAGCTAACCTGTGGTTATAGTTTGACATCAATAGACTGTGAAAATGTAATATTGAGACGAGAAAGTGAGAGAGAGAGAGAAAGATTGAGAAGTAGGAAGAGATGAGAAGTACAATACTGTTTGGGTAAATATAAAAATTCACACACACATAAGGCCATATACCATTGTAAAGATATATACCATTGTAAAGGTATATATATCATATGTAAAAAAAGTTATGGAAAGTTGATTGGAAAGGTACCCATGAAATACTACAGATTGGATGCATATAGGAAGGAGGGAGGGAAATGGAACTGAGGCTGAGGGATACAGAATATGATAAAAACAACAACAAAAAACCAGGCTTTTCACAGACCACTTGCATGAATTGAACTTCACAGAGGAGCATGATTGATTGTGTCAGTCTAATTCTTTGTATTCAAGACCCAGGAGGAAAAAAAGCTGGGATGAGTCAGGTCATGTGTGTGGGCTCCTCAGACTATTGGTCAAGGTCATTATTTAGAGTAAAAAAAATGTGATTCACTATGTTAACAACTGAGTTTAATTATTTTTCTTTACTCTGTGATAAGCACCATTCTTTTCACTATGGTTGAAGGTCTGATGTTAACAGTTTAAGTTTAGGGACGGTAGCAGTTATTTTTTGGACAAGTTAGGGATATTGTAAGCTTTGAAAAATGGATTTTCTTTGAGTTTTTACATATTTTTCCTGTGTTCCATAATGCAAAATTAGTAGAGTTGACTTTTAGAGGGTCAGTGGGGACAAGAGTAAAATAAACCTGGCTACTTGGTAGTGAAATCCATCATGCTCTAGTTTTCTGTCATTATCTTTAGAAACAGAGAGTGGGAGAAAGATTTCCTTCTTCTCTTTCTAATATAGTCTCAGTGACTGGCTCTCTGCTCTGGAATGAAGCAGATTGGCACAACTCCATAAGTCTTATGTGGGAACAAGACACCAGAGGTTCCTTCCTTCCTTCCTTCCTTTCTTTTTCTTATTGCCATTGTTTTGCTTTTAGTTTTGTATTCTGTCCTTAAACCATCCCATACTCAATCCTCTAAATAACATACACAAGTTAGTATGTCTTGAGTTTATTAAACATTTGTTATGACTTTGGAAGCAGCTTTTTTTTTTTAACATCTTTATTGGAGTATAATTGCTTTACAATGGTGTGTTAGCTTCTGCTTTATAACAAAGTGAATCAGTTATACATATACATATGTCCCCATATCTCTTCCCTCTTGCGTCTCCCCCCCTCCCACCCTCCCTATCCCACCCCTCTAGGTGGTCACAAGCCACCTAAGCTGATCTCCCTATGTTATGCGGCTACTTCCCACTAGCTATCTATTTTACGTTTGGTAGTGTATATATGTCCATGCCACTCTCTCACTTTGTCACAGCTTACCCTTCCCCCTCCCCATATCCTCAAGTCCATTCTATAGTAGGTCTGTGTCTTTATTCCCATCTTACCCCTAGGTTCTTCATGACCTTTTTAAAATTTTTTTTCTTAGACTCCATATATATGTGTTAGCATATGGTATTTGTTTTTCTCTTTCTGACTTACTTCACTCCGTATGACAGACTCTAGGTCCATCCACCTCACTACAAATAACTCAGTTTCATTTCTTTTTATGGCTGAGTAATATTCCATTGTATATACGTGCCACATCTTCTTTATCCATTCATCTGTTGGAAGCAGCTTTTAAGCTCTTCCATTTTAGGACCATGATTCCTTTTTACCTAATTATAAATTATTATCATGGATGGGGTAGAACTTCCCTTGGTGAAATGGATTTAATTTGCTAAGTAAAAATGTGTGAACTTAATGAGTCTTCACCAATTTTTAAATCAGATGGGCAATCTGTTATCTCTCACAGCAGTCTTCTAAAATTCAATGACATCTGGATTTGGAAAAGAAGAATTCCACAAAGAGAAACTTATCTTTCCACAAAATAATAATAATTGACTAATGAATTATTTAATACTAAAATTAGCACTCCATTAGGGCCTATGAGTAATTTTATAAGTAATTACCCTTCATATCAGCTTTATAGGTCTCACTTCACATGAAGAAACCAGGGTAAATGGGAGTCAATGTGGACAAGGCCAAGCAAAGTAAAGTAGGGCTTGAATCTGAACTAAATTTGTCTTGCCTTTCTGCCTATTCTTTTCACGACTTCCTTTCTTTTCCTACCCCTAGTGGGTACTTGTTTTGCAAAGTATTATCTTTGACACCTTATCTCCCTCTACTCCGCCTTGGGAGAGCTCTTCTAGTCTCATGGTTTAAGGCGTAACACGGATGCGCAGTTACCATATCTTGATTTTTCTCCTGAGCTCCAGGATTCTGAATTTCTAGCTCCCCATTGTTTTAAGCCACAAATAGAATAGAGTCTAATAAGGCCTTTAGATATAGGTTCTTAAGACACCTGGAAAAACCAAAAATCATTAAATGAGACGCAGTTCAGGAGTGCCTGTGTCAGGGAACCAAACTCAGAGTTGGAAAGTAAAGTGAAATTAAGTGGTTAACTGAAAACAGAAAAAAAAAAAATTAGTTATCTGTATATTCTAAAATGTGTGGGTGATAGGTAAGAAGGATAAGCAAATTACTTGCAAAACAGACTTTTCAGTTTCCTCCTGGATGCTTATCTTATAAGTTAATTTGAGAAATAATTTTAAGTATCACTTTTATATTATAGAGAATACATCAGTTTAGAAAATTGAAGTTACAAAATTTTATGGAAGAATCAATAACAGTTGAGATGTTATACTTTATTTCCAAATGTAAAATATAATTTTTACATGGCTACCATTAGTTACTATATGAGGAAAGAAACTGCCATATTCAGGTATTAAAAATAATTTTATAGAGTGAAGAACCCCAAAATTGCTTTCATTATAAGGAACAGAATTCTCTGTTAAAGAAGCTATAATTTCCTATTTTGAATCACAACTGAGGAAGAGAATGATTATTTCTTTTATCTTTGGAAAATTTAATACTTTCGTATAAAGGACATGTCATTAGTGGCAAGCCTGGGAACATGAGAAGAGAGATCACTCTGAGCCTTTAGATCTGTTTTATTTTTGCCATAGTTAAGAGTAGACTTGATGTTTGTGATAATAGCTTTAGAGAAGTGTGGAAAATTTTTATCTTTGGTCGAGATAAATTTGTGGTAGTTAATGATGTTACCTAATTAGATAGTAAGATCTTTATTTTTAGAGTAAATCAGGCAAATCAATGTTCATGCTTTTCCAAACTGAAGTGAGTGTTAAGCTGTAAAATAAAGAATTTGCAGCTTGTATGAGGACTTTGTTAGTCATAACATTTCATGCTCATGAGAAATAATGCAGTGATAACAGGAAACATATCTTCTAATATTACCTCATAGCTCCTAATATATAATCAACAGCAAATATTAAACAGGGCAATTAGAAAATATTAAACAGTTTACAAATGTCATATGTAAACTTTGAAGAGAAATTATTTTAATAGGGCAGTTTTATTTTTATTTTTTGGAATTTGTTTTTGGATTTTCTAATGGGGCTTAGAATCTTTATGTAGAGTTTTTGTTGTTTGCTTTTTTGTCCCAGAAGCTCTAAGGTTGTGCAAAGTCATTGTTATGATTGAACCCAATTCTGATGCATGTGATTGATTTGATAGAGGAAGAAATAATGGTAGACTTTGTCACAGATGAGAGATATTAAACAACCATATGGGCTCTATAAGTCAAATTTATAGGGACAAATAAAATGGGATATTTCTAAACACATTTAATAGGGAAAGTTGAGATGGTGTGCCCCAGTTCCTAGTTCAAGTATAGAAAGAAATGTCATTGGACTCAATACTGTGGCCTTTCAGTATCAGATGATACCCTCTGCTGGCTAAATGTGGGATTGCGTTTAAAAATGAATGGCTGGAAAGGAACTGCATTTCCAGAGAGACACATCAAGAGGGCTTGAAAGTGGGCACTCCAAGAGAATTCATGACAGGCCTTCCTTGCCATATGTCAGCACCCCTGATGAACAAAATAGTCCAAGAGAATTCCCAAACAGACCCTTTTGTCTACATGGATGATTCCAGCATGAACTTCGAGGTTGATTCGCAGATACCAGCTGGTCCCACAAAATGGAAGAAGCCTCACGAACGCATCTCATTCACACACACACACAGCATGAAGAGCTGAAGGTTCTGTTTAGCTGTAACATGTTTCCAGGTAAAAACCTCCAGGGAGAACTTGCTTTAAAACTCAGCCTACCAGAGTCAACAGTAAAGATTTGGTTCAGGAATTGGCGGTTCAAAAAGAGGAAGCAGCAACAGCAACAAGAGCAGCAATCGGTCCTTCCAGCCAAGAATGTGCCCACAGCAAAAACCAGTCCTCATTCTTTTCTCCCTGCAGTTTCAGATTCCTATAGCTCCCACCCACCTCAGCCCTTAGACCCTTTCCATCGGGCAGGGGACTCTATCATCACTGAGATTGCTACAAGTGATGTCCAAATGCAAGATCCTCAACTGGAGAGGCTAGTGGCCTCAGTTCCTGCTTTGTACGTACTCTGATGCCTATGCCATGGCACAAATCATGGAACTGTACAGTTTTCCTGATGAGGATGAGATAGCCAGCTCTTCTTTCCACTCTCTGTATCATTATCTCTCACCGACAAGGCCCAGTTAGAATAGAGTTCCTCTCATAGCATCTTTGCTGATCCAGCTGTAGGTTTATTTCCTGGGCAAACCTGCTTCAGTATGACAGACTGGAGCTTTGCAGCCTACAGTCTGAGAGACAGCCTGGAATTCCAGAACCCCTCCATTATGGTACACTTTGGATGTCTCTGATCAAAGTACTAATAAATATCAGATGGTATAGAAAAAGGATCTTCTTTCATCTTGTACATGCTCTTGCCTTTGTCTGCTTTTAACCCAAATATCTGGCTCAGTGTTGCTTTGACTTCCATGGAAATGTTGTTAAAAACTAGGAGTTTCCCGCAAGTATAGCTCAGTACTACACAATCAGCCCCACAACTCTCCCTGGAGAGGCCCTCCTAGTCCCGTTGATGGCCAATGAGACTCCAAAATTCCCTCTTCCCAAAGCTATCTTTGACTTTTTAAAAGGTCAGTAGCCTTTAGGGGTCATCCACTTTTAATGGCAGCAGGTTTATAAACTTACATTTCCAACAAACTTGACAGTTAAGCTAATTTTCCAGCTATATGATTAATGAACAAAATTAATGGCACTTCTCAAAACCAATAATAAAGAAACACACAATAAAATAAGTACCTCTCAATGTAAAACATAAAGTATCTAGGAATTAACTAAGAAAATTAAGACCTCTGTACCGAAAAGTTTAAAACTTAATAATGGACATTGGAAATGTTTTGAATAAAAGACATTTGAAGCCATAAAATAATCAATTTAACAGGGTTAAAGTCACATAAAGCATGTTCTCCAAACACAGTGGAATGAAAATAGAAATCAATAGTAGAAGAAAATTCAGGAAATTCACAGATATATGGATAGTAAAGAGCACACTCCTAAATAGCCAATAGATAAAGAAGAAATCAGAAGGAAAATTAGGAAATATGCAAAGATGAGTGAAAACAAAAACACAATATACCAAAACTTACGGGATGAGGCTAAATCAGTGCTTACAAAGAAATCTATAGCTGCAAAAGCCTATATTTAAAGAATAAGATCTCAAATCAACCTTTTTTTAAATAGGAGGGAAGCTGGCATAGTTATATTAATATCTATCCAATTAAACTTTAAGGCAAAACATTTTGTTGGAAGTAAAAGTATATTAGACAAGGATAAAGGGAACAATTAACCTGAAAAATACAATAATTCTGAATTTGTATACATTTAACATATTCCCAAAATATATGAAGTAAAAATTAACAAAACTCTTGGGGAAACTTAACAAATACATAGTCATAATAGATGATTTTATCCATAGGTCAAATGAATAAAAATTTCGTATGGGTAGAGATTTTAACTGTACAGTTAATAGGCTTGATTTAATGAAAGTATATAGATTTCTGCATTCAACTGGTGGAGAATAAACATTCTTTTCAAGTGCGTAATGACTACATATTAGACCATGAGGCAAATCTTAACAAACTCAATAACATACAAACAGCATTCTTTGATCATAAGGCAATTTAATTAGAAGAAACCCCAACCTCTCCCTCAATATAGAAAGTAAAAAGAACATTTCTAAGCAATTAATCAAGCATGGGAGAAATTATGTGAATAATCTGGTAGCATACATTATATAATAACAATAACTGGATCAGCATTCACTGGGGGAAAGTATTAGAGATAGTGGCAGTAGCAGGTTTGAATGTCCTGTTACCCATCACATTCTGAGTCATCACAGAGGGATCTTGCAGGGCAAGACTGCAGACCTAGGGTAGAGACATTGGACCTTAAGTTGTGAGGTTTTCTGCTTATTTTAAAAAATAAAATAAGCAAAAAAATAAGTTTTTTAAAAAAATTACTTTTGATTTTTTTAATACTTATTTTTTAGAGCAGTTTTCATTTCACAGCAAAATGAGCAGAAGGTACAGAGATTTCCCATGTAGCCCCTGTTCCCACATACGCACAGCGCCCCCCCCCCCACTATCAACAACCCACACCAGAGTGGTCCATTTGTTATAACAGATGAACCTACACTGATACATCTTTATCCCTTAAAGTCCATAGTTTACATTAGAGTTTGCTCTCAGTGTTGTGCATTATACGAATTTTGACAAATATGTAATTGTCATGTATTCACCATTATAGTATCATATAGGAGAGTTTCACTGCCCTAAAAATCCTCTGTGCTCTACCTATTCATCCCTCCCTCTCCCCTAATCTCTGGCAACCACTGATCCTTGTCTCCATAGTTTTGCTTTCACATCAATAACTTTTCACCCTAAGAAACTTGAAAAAGAAGAGCAAAATAAATCCAAAGCAAGGAGAAGTAAGGAAGTAAAGGCTAAGTGAAAATAAATGAAATAGAGAATAGAAAAGCAATAGAGCAAACCAATGAAATCCAAGCAAGCTAGATTGAAAAGAAGAAGAAGAAGAAGAAGAGGGAGAAGAAGAAGAGGAAGAAGAAGATGAAGAAGAAGGGGAGGAGAAGG
>RJWK010044437.1:0-18376 GCA_004363435.1 Platanista minor | reverse complement strand
TTTTTTTTTTAGTTATTTCTTAGATATACATTTTAAAGTAATAACTAGAATTATGACTTATAACATTATACCAGAGCATGTAAGATTTTTAGAAATTTCATGTAATGTCTGAAACATTTATATTAACATATTTCCATACAGATAACCCAAAGAAAGTTTAGAATTAGTTGGTTTTTTTTGTTTCTTTGTTTTTATACTGCAGGTTCTTATTAGTCATCAATTTTATACACATCAGTGTATACATGTCAATCCCAATCGCCCAATTCAGCACACCACCATCCCCAACCCACCAGGGTTTTCCCGCCTTGGTGTCCATACGTTTGTTCTCTACAACTGTGCCTCAACTTCTACCCTGCAAACCGGTTCATCTGTACCATTTTTCTGGGTTCCACATACATGTTTTAATATATGATATTTGTTTTGCTCTTTCTGACTTACTTCACTCTGTATGACAGTCTCTAAATCCATCCATGTCTCAACAAATGACTCAATTTCGTTTCTATTTATGGCTGAGTAATATTCCATTGTATATATGTGCCACACGTTCTTTATCCATGCATCTGTCAATGGACACGTAGATTGCTTCCATGTCCTGGCTACTGTAAATAGAGCTGCAGTAAACATTGTGGTACATGTCTCCTTTTGAATTATGGTATTCTCAGGGTATATGCCTAGTAGTGGGATTGCTGGGTCGTATGGTAGTTCTATTTGTAGTTTTTTAAGGAAGCTCCATACTGTTCTCCATAGTGGCTGTATCAATTTACATTCCCACCAACAGTGCAAGAGGGTTCCCTTTTCTCCACACCCTCTCCAGCATTTATTGTTTGTAGATTTTTTGATGATGGCCATTCTGACCGGTGTGAGGTGATATCTCATTGTAGTTTTGATTTGCATTTCTCTAATGATTAGTGATGTTGAGCATCCTTTCATGTGTTTGCTGGCAATCTATATATCTTCTTTGGAGAAATGTCTATTTAGGTCTTCTGCCCATTTTGGGATTGGGTTGTTTGTTTATTTGATATTGAGCTGCATGAGCTGCTGGTATATTTTGGAGATTAATCTTTTGTCAGTTGCTTCGTTCGCAAATATTTTCTCCCATTCTGATGGTTGTCTTTTCATCTTGTTTATGGTTTCCTTTGCTCTGCAAAAGCTTTTAAGTTTCATTAGGTCCCACTGGTTTATTTTTCTCTTTATTTCCATTTCTCTAGGAGTTGGATCGAAAAGGATCTTGCTGTGATGTATGTCATAGAGTGTTCTGCCTATGTTTTCCTCTACAAGTTTTATACTGTCTGGTCTTACATTTAAGTCTTTAATCCATTTTGAGCTTATTTTTGTGTATGGTGTTAGGAAGTGTTCTAATTTCATTCTTTTACATGTAGCTATCCAGTTTTCCCAGCACCCCTTATTAAAGAGGCTGTCTTTTCTCCATTGTATATTGTTGCCTCCTTTATCAAAGATAAGGTAACCATATGTGTGTGGGTTTATCTCTGGGCTTTCTACACTGTCCCATTGATCTATATTTCTGTTTTTGTGCCGGTACCATATTGTCTTGATTACTGTAGCTTTGTAGTAAAGTCTGAAGTCAGGGAGTCTGATTCCTCTAGATCTGTTTTACTTTCTCAAGATTGCTTTGGCTATTTGGGGTCTTTTGTGTTTCCATACAAAGAGTGAAATTTTTTATTCTAGTTCTGTGAAAAATGCCATTGATAGTTTGATAGGGATTGCATTGAATCTGTAGATTGCTTTGGGTAGTATAGTCATTTTCACAATGTTTATTCTTCCAATCCAAGAACGTGGTATACCTCTCCATCCGTTTGTATCATCTTTAGTTTCTTTCATCAGTGTCTTAGCGTTTTCTGCATACAGATCCTTTGTCACCTTAGGTAGGTTTATTCCTACGTATTTTATTACCTTTTGTTGCATTGGTAAATGGGAGCGTTTCCTTAATTTCTCTTTCAGGTTTTTCATCATTAGTGTATAGGAATGCAAGAGATTTCTCTGATTAATTTTGTATCCTGCTACTTTACCAAAGTCATTGATTAGCTCTGGTAGTTTTCTGATAGAATCTTTAGGATTCTCTATGTATAATATCATGTCATCTGCAAACAGTGACAGTTTTACTTCTTTTCTGATTTGCATTCCTTTTATTTCTTTTTCTTCTCTGATTGCTTTGGCTAAAACTTCCAAAACTATGTTGAATAATAGCAGTGAGAGTGGGCAGCCTTGTCTTGTTGCTGATCTCGGTGGAAATGGTTTCAGTTTTCCACCACTGAGAACGATGTTGGCTGTAGGTTTTTCATATATGGCCTTTATTATGTTGAGGTAAGTTCCCTCTATGCCTACTTTCTCGAGGGTTTTTATCATAAATGGGTGTTGAATTTTGTCAAAAGCTTTTTCTGCATCTATTGAGATGATCATATGGTTTTTATCCTTCAATTTGTTAATATGGTGTATCACATTGATTGATTTGCATATATTGAAGAATCCTTGCATTCTTGGGGAAAAACCCCACTTGGTCATAGTGTATATGATCCTTTTAATGTGCTGTTGGATTCTGTTTGCTATTATTTTGTTGAGGATTTTTGCATCTATGTTCCTCAGTGATATTGGCCTGCAGTTTTCTTTTTTTGTGACATCTTTTTCTGGTTTTTGTATCAGGGTGATGCTGGCCTCATAGAATGAGTTTGAGAGTGTTCTTCCCTCTGCTATATTTTGGAAGAGCTTGAGAAGGATAGGTGTTAGCTCTTCTCTAAATGTTTGATAGTTTTCACCTGTGAAGCCATCTGGTGCTGGGCTTTTGTTTGTTGGAAGATTTTTAATCACAGTTTCAATTTCAGTGCTTGTGATTGGTCTGTTTATATTTTCTATTTCTTCCTGGTTCAGTCTCGGAAGGCTGTACTTTTCTAGGAATTTGTCCATTTCTTCCAGGTTGTCCATTTTCTTGGCATATAGTTGCTTGTAGTAATCTCTCATGATCCTTTGTATTTCTGCATTGTCAGTTGTTACTTTTCCTTTTTCATTTCTAATTCTGTTGATTTGAATCTTCTCCCTTTTTTTCTTGATGAGTCTGGCTAATGGTTTATCAATTTTGTTTATCCTCTGTTGGGTGCATAAATATTTACAATTGTTATATCTTCTTCTTGGATTGATCCCTTGATCATTATGTAGTGTCCTTCTTTGTCTCTTGTAATAGTCTTTGTTTTAAAGTCTATTTTGCCTGATATGAGAATTGTTACTCCAGCTTTCTTTTAATTTCCATTTGCATGGAATATCCTTTTCCATCCATTCACTTTCAGTCTGTACGTGTCCCTAGGTCTGAAGTGGGTCTCTTGTAGACAGCATATATATGGGACTTGTTTTTGTATCCATTCAGCCAGTCTATGTCTTTTGGTGGGAGCATTTAATCCATTTACATTTAAGGTAATTATCGATATGTATGTTCCTATTCCCATTTTCTTAATTGTTTTGGGTTTGTTATTGTAGGTCTTTTCCTTCTCTTGTGTTTCCTGCCTAGAGAAATTCCTTTAGCATTTGTTGTAAAGCTGGTTTGGTGGTGCTGAATTCTCTCAGCTTTTGCTTGTCTGTAAAGGTTTTAATTTCTCCGTCGAATGTGAATGAGATCCTTGCCAAGTAGAGTAATCTTGGTTGTAGGTTTTTCCCTTTCTTCACTTTCAATACGACCTGCCACTCCCTTCTGGCTTGCAGAGTTTCTGCTGAAAGATCAGCTGTTAACCTTATCGGGATTCCCTTGTATGTTATTTGTTGTTTTTCCCTTGCTGCTTTGAAAAATATTTTTTTCTTTGTATTTAATTTTTGATAGTTTGATTTAATGTGTGTATTGGCATGTTTCTCCTTGGATTTATCCTGTATGGGACTCTTTGAGATTCCTGGACTTGACTTACTATTTCCTTTCCCATATTAGCAAAGTTTTCAACTATAATCTCTTCCAATATTTTCTCAGTCCCTTTCTTTTTCTCTTCTTCTTCTGGGACCCCTATAATTTGAATGTGAGTGCGTTTAATGTTGTCCCAGAGGTCTCTGAGACTGTCCTCAATTCTTTTCATTCTTTTTTCTTTATTCTGCTCTGTGGTAGTTATTTCCACTCTTTATCTTTCAGGTCACTTATCCATTCTTCTGCCTCAGTTATTCTGTTATTGATTCCTTCCAGAATGCCTCCATTCTTTTTCCAAGGTCCTGGATCATCTTCACTATCATTTTTCTGAATTCTCTTTCCGGAAGGTTGACTATATCCACTTCTTTTAGTTGTTTTTCTGGGGTTTTGTCTTTTTCCTTCATCTGGTACATAGTCCTTTGCCTTTTCATTTTGTCTGTATTTCTGTGACCATGGTTTTTGTTCCAAAGACTGCAGGATTGTCATTCTTCTTGCTTCTGCTGTCTGCCCTCTGGTGGATGAGGCTATCTAAGAGGCTTGTGCAAGCTTCCTGATGGGAGGGACTGGTGGTAGAGCTGGGTCTATCTATTTTATATATAGTAGTGTGTATATGTTAATCCCAAACTGGTGGTAGAGCTGGGTCTATCTATTTTATATATAGTAGTGTGTATATGTTAATCCCAAACTCCTAATTTATCCCTCCCCCTCCCCCCTCTTTCCCTTTTGGTAACCATAAGTTTGTTTTCTATGTCTTTGAGTCTCTTTCTGTTTTGTAAGTAAGTTCTTTTGTATCACTTTTTTGGATTCCATGTATAAGTGATATCATATGATATTTGTCTTCTCTTTGTGACTTACGTCATCTAGTACGATAATCTCTAGGTCCATCCATGTTGCTGCAAACGGCATTATAGCATTCTTTTTTATGGCTGGGTAGTATTCCATTGTGTATGTATACCATATATTCTTTACCTGTTCATCTGTTGATGGACATTTAGGTTGCTTCCATGTCTTGACTATTGTAAATAGTGCTGGTATGAACGCTGGGGGGTATGTGTCTTTTCGAATTAGAGTTTTCTCTGGATATATGCCCAGGAGTGGAGTGGGATTGCTGGATCATATGGTAACACTATTTTTGGTTTTTTTAAGGAACCTCCATACTGTTCTCCATAGTGGCTGCACCAGTTTACATTCCCACCCACAGTGTAGGAGGGTTCCCTCTTCTCCACACCCTCTCCAGCATTTATTGTTTGTAGATTTTTGTAAGATGGCCATTCTGACCGGTGTGAGGTGATACTTCATTTAGTTTTGATTTACATTTCTCTAATAATTAGTGATATTGAGCATCTTTTCATGTGCCTGTTGACCATCTGTATGTCTTCTTTGGAGAAATGTCTGTTTAGGTCTTCTATCCATTTTTTGATTGGGTTGTTTTTTGTTCTTTGTTTTTTTTGTAAGCTGTAGGAGCTCTTTGTATATTTTGGAAATTAATCCCTTGTTGGTGACATCATTTGCAAATATTTTTTCCCAGTCTATAGGTTGTCTTTTTGTTTTGTTTATGGTTTCCTGTGTTGTGCAAAAGCTTTTAAGTTTGATTAAGTCCCATTTGGTTATTCTTATTTTTATTTCCATTTCTCTAGAGTGTTTTCTTTTTTACTCATTTGTTTATTTAACTTTTTACATAGTTCTCATGTATGGTGATGATGATTTTTGAAAACTTTTAAGTTGTGCCCAGCTCATGATAGGCCTGCAATAAATATTTGTTAAATAAACACTGGCTATTTAAAGAAAGCAATACATGTACATTATAAAAATAGGCAAAAAAAGGGCATAAATAAAAAGGAAAAAAACACCTTATAATTTTGCCAGAGATCACTCCTGTTATTTACCTTTGTATAGAATTTTCCAGATTTTATTTTTAAAAATTCATACGTAATACATAGTTTTTTAAAGATGGGAGTTTTGTAACTTTTCCTCTTCTTTTTTCCCCATCTTTCTTTCTCCCTGACTCTCCAATTAAAATTATGGGGAAAGTTAGCTACCAGATGGCTCAGAAACGCATGTCAGCAGCAAAGTGACCCCCTTCCAGGAAGGAAGCAACTGTTGGGGATGCAATATCACCTGATCCATAATTTACTCATCAGAGATTTCCAGGCACTTTCATTATGCCTTCTGGAGAGTGAATCAGTGTCCCTCTGTGTTGGACACTGCACCAAACTCAGCATTTTTCTCTTGCAGGCATTTTCAGCTTTTTACTATGTGATGGAGTTTTTAAACCTTACATCAGAGGAACAGTCAACTCATAAAAAGATGATTAACACGTTGGAAAAGTTCTGCTCTCGGCCTTGGGAAGAGGTAAGTGACTAGAGACAGCATCTGTTACCATTGCTCTCTGCCCTTGATAGCATGGAGGATGTGAGTCTGCTCTTCAAGTCATGCTAATGTGACCAAGATCCAGCACACATGTTAGAGAAGCCTAGATGGTACACTCGATTAAGAGTAAGTTCACTGGCATTCCTTGATAACTTGGCATACAATGGCTTAAACAAAAAAGGTCTTATTGTTTTCACCTAATTCGAAGTCCGGAAGTAGGCAGTTGCTGGCATGGTGTGGGCAGCTTGACTATCTCAGCCATTCTTCAGTTGTCATTAGGCCTGTTTCCTCATGGAAGCAAGGTGTAGCTTCAGGGATCACAGCCGTGTTCAAGGTCAGAAGAAGGATAACGCCAGATACATCTGTTCCTTTTTATAGGAAAGCAAAAGCTTATCCCAGAAGCTCCTAGTAGTCTTTTCTCTTACATCTCATTGGCCAGGACTGGCTGGGAAAGCAAGATGCAGGATTTTATGACTGGCTTAGAGCCCTAGATCCATCATGAGCTACTTCCTGGAGCTGAATACATTGTCGCCCACTCCTTCCCCCAACCCCCAGGGAAGACAGGCAATTCACAGAATCTGCCACAGACACCATTGTGGTAGGACCCTTTTTTCATCAGAGAGGTCCAAGGTATCTCCTACTTATTCATAAATTTGAAGCACAAATTTGTTCTTGTCTGAGGCACTGAGTCATTCAAGATCCAGTGCTACCTGATGAAAGTTTCCAGGGACGTGAGAGAAAGGTATGGAGTCTACTCTGATTTAAAAAAACAGGTCACCTAGGAGTGGCTCAAAACAGCAGCTGTTTTAAGTTGACAGAAGTGACTTAAAATGAGTGGTTTTAAGAGAGATTGCAAAAGTGATTGCAAAAGTGACCAGTGCTTTCATTCTGAAGATATGCAATTAATTAAAAATGAAGGCTGTTCTCATGGGCACTGACAACAGAGGAAGGAAGGTTGTGCAAGAGCCTGGGCATCTGAAATTTTCTCTCAGTATTTTGTCTGAGTTAGCACATGAAGGAAGGGTATTCAGGGCTTTCGGAAAGAGCAGCTCAAATATGCCTCAGCGCTTTGCAAAACATTTAGGGGAGGCTTTTTGCAGCTAGTGGTGATCTGTGGAGAAAGACGAGCATCTGGGGTTCTTGAGCAAAATGCTTCCTAAACTGGGCTCCAGAGCAGTGTTTGTCAAATGTTACTATGTATGTGATCATACGGGGACCATATTAAAAAGCACATTCTGCACTGGCAGATCAGGGGTGAGGATTAACAAGTTCTCAGGGGATGCTGATGATGCTAGTCCAGAAACCTAACTGAGTGGCAAGGCTTTTTATAAAACTGTTTCCTCAAGATGCTTATAGAGGCTCTAAACCAAAGACTTTGGTCAAGAGCATACAGAAAACTCTGGTTAAACAAAGATTAATAGATTTCTTTCATGCAAGATTTTTTCACAGTTTTTAATATGCTAATGTGATTGTGAAACTCAAGTTTCACAAGGGATGGCAAACTATAGTAAAATTCAGTGTTGTTGAACCTATCAGACCACAGAAACTACTTTTTTTCCGGGAACACTTATCAATGTCTCGTAGAACCCTGTGGCAGAAAAGATTCCTTGACAGACCCTAAACTGTGAACCCCTGCAGCCACTGAAGGAGTGCAGCACCGCTCCCAAAGCTCTCTGCAGGGGCCAACTCTCAGGCCCGTGTGAGCTGCGGCTTCTTCCTCTCTTGATCAGCTCTAATAGCGAACATGAGGGCTCTGGAGAAGTGCCTGCTGTGGTACGAGTCTGTTGTTTTCTTCACCTCCCTTCCAGCTGCAGGTGTATTTTGGTGAAGTGAAGGAGAAGTACCTGAGTGAATACTGCTTTTCTGGCACCTACATCCTCGCTCTTCTTCTGAATGGCTATCATTTTACAGCTGAGTCCTGGAAGAATATTCACTTCATGGGCAAGGTTTGTTAGGTCGGGGGGAGGTTGGGTGGTAGTGACTGAAGCAGCTCTGGGCTTAAAAGAGGCAGGAGTCAACCTGATTTAATTTTGGCCTGATGGCCTGTCCTACCACTTCACCTCTAACCCAAGATGGCATTTTGTGTCCAGCTCTCCTGATACTGTTGACCAGCCAGCTGTGGGTATCCTATCTAAGGAGGGCTGCTTGCATTCTCAGCCTCGCCTTTCTGCTCACATAACAGTGACTAACCCCTTATAAAACAAAAAATGAGATAGTAAATTTATACAACAGTGTTTCAACAGCCACAGTGATTCTGTGTGCTGACTTCAACCTCCATCTCAAAGGCCCCTTCGTGAATCCAGGAGGGATGATCGTGGTTTGTCACAAGGGGTGAAGGCCTTGTTGGTTGTAGCTTCAAGACTGACAATCTGAAAGCGCCGCTGTGAAGAATGACATGAGTGGCTGTGAATGGGCGCCTTTGCTTAGAAGCCAGGCTTAGCATAATAGCTTTGCATTACCATAGCATTACCTGAAGGTATCCAGGCATAGAGCAACATTTACATCGGCAGTGAGACTCATGGGCACACTCATGCTTGAAGAAAAATATCAGGAGCAGTGTTTCTCTACCTTTTAAACACATACCCACTGATGGCAAAAACAATTTACCTCTTTATTAGATATGGTGACTTCAAGCAAAACAAAGCACTGAGGCAGCAGAGGGCTGTAGTAGCCTTAAAGATACTAGTTTCATCACACCCTTGTCAATACTGACTTTGCTAATTAAAATCTTTTCCTTGTTTTAACACCCCAGTCTTCCTTCCATTCCATCACAGTTTGTCTCTTTGAGAGATATGTCTATGTCAAATTTACCTAGTGATTTATATTCTTTGAACTCCAACCTATGATCCATTATTTCTAAACCTTAAGTGATAACTCCTCTAACTCGGGAGGCTTCCTTGACACAGGCAGTCAGATACGGTTCCACTCCCCATAAAGGGACATGGGCCTTTTTACAAATTATTAATTCCCAGTACTGGTAAAGGTTTAGGGGAGAGGAGCATTCCACCTGGTATTGGTTGGTTGGAATGTAAACTGGCATAACCTTTGGGAAGACTGTTTTGGCGGCATGTGCTAGGAGCCTTAAAACATGTACATCATTTTGTCCAATTGCTCCATTTCTAGGATTTATAAATAATTGAACAAAGTGAGTAGAAATGAACATATAAGGCAGTTCATGTCAGTGATGATGTTGCAGAAATCCCTTAAGAGACATGGGATGATGTTTACAAGGAATTGTTAAGTGAATAATTCTACATACAATTTAATTCCATTTTTTATGTGAAAAACATGCACAGAGAGGACTGGTAGGATATGTCACAAAATGATAATAGCAGCAACTTCTGAATGATGAAGTAGAGGTGGTTTTTATTTTCTTTTTTAGGATTATCTGTACTTCATGATTTTCCTAACGTGACCACATACAACTCATGTAATAGAAACATTTCCACAATTCTTTGTTATTCACAGACTACCTGTATTTCAGTACATTCTGAGGTGACTTGAAAATATTCCTAAGAAGATGGCAGGGTTAGAGAATGTTTTTTCATTTAAGAATAATCCTTTCTCATGCATATGCAGTCTTTCATCTTACTCAAGTAAGACTGACTTGCTGGGATTATTCCCCAATTTTTCCCTAGTTGAATCATAAAAGAAGTCCTGGTTTCATATGGATGAGATTCCTGGGCCTGACATTGATGCAGGAGGCCAGGGACAGTCATTATTCTCTCACCCTTTGCCCGCTTCCTGTCATTCACCCCCCCTTCCCCACCCCAGCCACCCACATTCACACAAACAGCAAAAGAAGAATGCAAATTTCCAAAGGCCTAATTTGAATTAAGTACTTCTAGGCAGGAGAACTGAGCTGTCATTCCCCAAATTCCTCTCTGAATTTGGGGAATTTAGTAGTGAGGCCCCACATTCTCCTTCTTAAACCACTTGCTCCTGCTCCATTTTCCCCACAGCCATATTCCCAATTCAGAATATAAAAGTAATCCATTTAGAGAACTGAACATGGTGCTCTCACTTCCTGGTTGCTCAGTGTTATGGATAGGGTTGCATGAAAGCTCATTTAATCCTCGGACCAGAAACAACAGACTTTCCCCACTGTTTGCAGGTCCAGAGCACCAGCGTCGGGTGGACTTTGGGCTACATGCTGAACCTGACCAACATGATCCCATCTGAAGAGCCATTGTCCACACCTCTCTCCCACTCCACATATGTCTTCCTCATGGTCCTCTTCTCTCTGATCCTGGTCATAATGGTCATAATAGGCATATTTATCTTTCACAAGCCTTCGTACTTCTGGAAAGACATGGTATAGCAGGAACAGCTGAAATCTGCTGGCTGGAGTGAGAAGAAAACTTGCCCAGGGAGCACTTTCCTCCACAGTGGTGTACAAGGCCAGTCTTGACCAGCATGAAGCTTCCTTGGCTTTTGCTGAAGCTTTTCCATGGGAGGTATTTACCACCCACTGCGTCAAGAACTTCCCGGCAGACATTGTCTCTTTTGTGAGTCTCTCCAAACTACCCCCCCTTTCTCTTTTGTACTCTGTGCCTGTGTAGCTCTTGAAGACCTGCCTCCTTTCATGATAGTTGCTTTATAAAAGAACAATATTGACTTTATCCAGAAGAACTGAGAGTCCTGAGTCCTGTGCTGGGAAGTTGCCCTGGCTAAAAGAAGAATCTTGGGAACTGATTCAGTTGTGGTCTTACAGACCCTTTCTCTCTCCTGTTTCCCATTTATTAAGAAAGCCATCCAGTGCCTTTGGAGAAGACAGACACATATCCCATGCCCAGCCTGCCCTTTGCATGGGAGAATTTTCTAGTCTAGGCAAATATGTGCTAGGGCGAAAGAGTCCTACAAAGGAATTTACGGGATGTGCAGTTAATCCAGTAGTTAATCCAAGACAAAAGAGGGATGTGGGTAAGTCACATATTCCTGGGTGATGCCAAAATGCTAGAGTAGGACACCCAGACCAGAGATTATTTAAAAAGCTGCTGTACATATACATAGGCATTCAAATGTCAGGGCATGTTATCTGGTAGGTGTTCACATGTCAGGAAGAAAAATACAGTTACGACACAAGGTCAGGAAAGTGCATCCTCCAACACATCTATTGGGGTGTTGTTTTTATTGCAGTAAAATGCATATAACCTAAAATTCACCATCATGACATATACAATTTAGTGGCATTTAGTACATTCACAATGTTGTACAACTGTCACCAGTATCTAATTCCAGAGTATTTTCATCACTAAGAAATTATTGGCTGGGGATAAGACCATCCTGTGGTAGGCTTGAACCATCAACCTTTCCATTTAGCCAAGCATGCTAACCAGTTGCACCACAAAGATGCTCACTGAGTTTTAAAGCCATGCCATATCTTACTGTCCCAGGGTTTAATTTAGTGAAAGAGTTGCATTAGTGCAGAGTGGCATGCCTTTTTTGCTGTCACGGTATTTACATAACAAAATGTGCCAGGAACCACATCTGCAAGTTTTGCTGCCAGTTCTAGGTGCTTTTGCTTTAAGCATCTTTGCCATAGACATTTTTGCCACAAACATTTCACTGCCAATAATTGGCTCTAAAGCAATTTTGCCATAAAAGATAGAATAATGGAAAATCAAAGAGGGATAATTAAAAGGACATAATGAAACGAATAACAAAATTCAAGACTTATTGTGAAATATAAAATATTTGAGTACATTTAAAGTGTGTGTTGATTCATGACAATACTGTGCACATAACTGATTTTATCTTGTGGGTTGTATCTAAGCACTTGTCTTCCAAGTCTTTTCATTCATAGCATTTTATACTTTTTTCTTTTTGCTCATTGATTTGTCTCCTCGTTCTGCATCGTACTTTTTCTTTTTTGCTAAAATTTCTTCCTTCGTAAAGAGCAATGTAAGTTTCCAAATACTTAGAGGCATCTTTGTAACTGAGCTTTGTGTTGTGTTTTGAAAGCTTCTACACGGTTATTTGTTCTTGGCATATTGTCACGTGTCCATTGATAGATGTTCCAAAGTTGTGTGGGAAATGTGGGTTCACCTCTGCACCTTCCAGGACCTTGGCCTCTTTCTCATCCACTGTAGTGTGTTTCAAAATAAGAAACCAACTTTTGGGGCAAATCACTGTCATATGCCAGCTCGATAAAGCCATCACTAATGTCGCCAACTGGAAGAAATGCTAACACATTTCAACCAGTTGAAACCGAACTGTCAAACCAAACACTTGTCAACCAGTTATTTTATCTTTCACAGGGAATTTGCCTTATAGGCGATTAGTTATTCGATGAAAATGTTTGTTGCAGAAGTGCTTGTGGCAGAGATGTCTATGGCAAAGATGCTTATGGTGAAGGTACCTAGAACCCATTTCAACATGTAATTAATATATGTTATTAATGAGATTTTTGGTTTTTAATATTAAGTTTTGAAATCTGTTGTGTATATTACACTTACAGCACATCCTAATCAGGACTCCATTTCAAGTGCTCAATAGCCACGTGTGACTAGTGGCTACCATATTGAATAGCACATGTCTAAAAGTACATTCAGAGCTAAAAAGACACAGGCAGTAACACTTTGTCTTTCTCTTGAGGGGGGTAATTTTCTTTAAACAGCTATAGATGCTATAACATTCTTGCTATTATTTATTATATATGAAGTTTAACATTATTCTTAACAAGCTTTTCACATCCCCGCTCAGAATTTCACATTACTCCTGAGGTTTTGTTGCCTTTTTTTTGTGAAGACACAGATGCCTATTATTCAGGCCAGGATGCCTGATGAAAGACCTTTGGGAAATTTAATCTGGATTCAAAGATAATACAAGATAATTGGATGCTTATCTTCTATGGTCAAAATGTAAATTTGAATATTAAAATAAAGATTAGTCTCTTAATAGCTCACAGAGCAAAGTTTACCATATAATAGTAACGTTACTATTAAAATATATTCTCATTTATTGTCAATTTGAAAGATGAGCTGAATTTCACTGAAATTGGTCTCATTCCTCTCTGATTCAGAGTCTAATAGTTGCTATCTTGTTAGAACATGATAGTTGCTCATAGTTAGCCTGTACTAGCCAGGTATTTCTTTCAGTTTGTGCTAGTTTTATTATTTTTTTAAATTTCTTATAACAACCTCAAAATTTCAGTGGCTTACCACAATAAACATTGATTTTTCATGTTCATGGGTCTGCAAGTCAGCTAGTATATCTACTTCCGGTGGTTGGTCTGGTTCAGGCCTGCTCCATATATCTCCCACTCTCCTTGTCTGGTGGCTTCCTGAGCCATGTTCCCATGATGAGTGGTAGGGGCGCAAGAAAGGGAGAGAAAATACAGGATGCCTCTTCAGGCCTTGGCCAGGACAGGCCCCTGTCACTTCCATCCACATTCTACTGACCAAAATAAGTCATATGACTAAGCCCAACATTAGGAAGCTGGAGAAACACTGGGAGGAATGGCAGAGTCATGTGGCAAAGGACATGACTAACTAATCCTAACACAGAAAATTCGTGAAACATTGGGCATAACGATTCAATCTACCACAGCGTCTCATTAACTAAAACATAAAGTATGTTTTCTTCAAATTAAAATCTACTTATCTTGCCAAAGAATATTCTTCTTAAAAAAATGTCATTTCTTCTGTGACATCATCAATTAACAACTTTTTTTCACAGCCTTAATCAGGGTGCTCTGGCGGCTCCTAAATTAGTCTCACATTCTAAAATGATAGATTTCCTAAAAGACCATCTATTTATTTTCCTTATATGTTTAGGACAATGTATGGTTAACTACCCAAGTTTTTATTTGCACAAGAACCTAATACAACTGAACATAATTGGTTTTATCACAATAATGGATTTTTTAATAAAGGGGAATGTCTCCAAAAGCCTTCTCTTTCAAAAGTGGCATATAGGACTGTGCATGTGGTAAAAGCATTGTTGTACTTTTTGCATTTCTCTATTTTAAGTAACTTAATTTCTAAATTTAAATTGATGGTATAATGGTGGCACCACTCTCATCAGCATCTGAGTTGACTTTATTTTTATATCCCTTTTGCATGATGAATAGCAGAGAACATGGATTAGTCAATGAGAAGTGAGGTACAGTCACCTAAGAAACAGCATCATTTCTTATAATGAAGTTCTAAGAAGAGAGGGGAGGAAAGTCATGTGAGCTAGACAGGGAACAGTATGTATTTAGGATGACTTAAACTGAACTCTACTCTTCCTCCTAAACCTGCTCCTTCTCCTGCATTTTATCATGATTAATGCCACCACTGCCTCTAGTAACCAAGATCAGAATCAGCTTTATCGATGTTGAAGTGACAGGGGCCTGTCCTGGCCAAGACCTGCCCATTCTGCCTTTGCAGCATTTTTCATTTTGATTCCCCTTTACAACCTTGTTGTTATCACCCCAGTAGAGACCTGATATCAAGAACAGTAATCTCGTCTCCAAACTATTACTTCCAGATTAATCTTTATAAAAAGTGGGCTTAATCACATTGCTCCCCAACTAAAGCTGTTGGTGACTTTCTGTTGCCTATGAAATAAGGTCAAACTCTCCAACAGGCATTCAGGCCCTTTGATCCATGCCTATAAGCTCTCCCAGGCTTACATCCCACTTTACCCTCTGATGTTCCTTACACTCTAGCCAAGGTAGACTGATTCTTTACCCAGAGCTGTTCAGGTTATTTGCTCAGCTTGGAGCACCTTTGCCCCACTCTGCGTTTAAGGCTCAGCTCAAGTGACCCTTCTTCAGTGAAGCCTTCTCCAGATCTCTAAGTCAGAATAAACTGCTTCTTCCCTGTGCTATCACAGCCCTTTACCTGGGCCTCCATTAGAGCATTCAGACCATTCTATTCAGTATTTGGGTTAAGCTTCTTGGGGACAAGATATGTGACCTATCTCTTTTTGAAAAGTTGGGCGCAGGGGTATTTTAGCAGGAACTAAGGTAACAGTCCTAGTTAATTGCTCTGTCCATTGCCAGATGGGCTGGTCCTTACCACTGTTTCTGAATCAGTATCCTTATTTATGTTATCTCTTGACATGACCATCCTCTTCCTCCAGCTTTTAAGGACCAGCTCAACTCCTGATTCCTCATTGAAGCCTTCTTTGATTACCCACATTGAACTTTTCCTTCTGGACCATGCATTTAGTTTCAATATAGCTCACTACATGGGAATTGATTGTACATATTATTAAAGTAGAATTTTAAGGATTAGAATGTACCTTAAAAGGTAATGTTTATCAAAATTTAATGTATATATGACTCACCCAGGGGTCTTGTTGAAGTAAAAATTACTTAATTTTAATTAATAAAAAGTGATTCAGTAGGTCTGGGGTGAGGCTGAGGTGTTCTACATTTCTAACAAGCTGCCAGGTTATGCCACTACAGCTGTATGGGGACCAAACTTTGGGTGTCAAAGATCGAGACTACTTTACCATCCCACGGAGTTCCTTCTAATGGCTCTCAGATAAGTGGCAATCTACTACCTGATTGCCATACTTCATTTGGCAGCCTGTTCCACAGTGGGCCAGCTCGACTGCCACTTACAAAGCTTACTCCCTCCCTCTGCTACACAACAATCCCCAAGTGTTTCTTCCTTTGTCAGTTTTCTGTGCCTCAGGAGTTTTCTGTCTGTGCTGCCCTCTGCCTTTGGGGAGCCACTGCCTGGCACTCAAGTGAAGAACTGGTGTGCCTCAGAGGGATTTCTCCCAGCTCTTCACCCTGCCCCTAGCCTTCAGTTACTGCCTCTGTGCTCTTGGTAGAACCCTGTGGGAAAGAGCTGGAAGGTGATCCATAATGCACGCCTACATGCAACCTTTAAAGATTCTTTAAAATTTCTGCTGGTTTCTTATTATTTTTGTCTCTGATAGCTTTTTCCTTTGCTGTCACTCTACCAAGGATGATAGAGTTCTGATGGGTTTTAAAATACTGTGATTTTGTAGTCTAGCCAGCTGGGTAGAAGCTACAATCTCTTGCCATATGCACACAAGAATTATTTGTAAAATGAAAAAAAAATGAATCATAAGGAAATTATTTTTTACAAAGTTTACAACCAGAAATGCAATTCATTAGCATATGTAACAACAAGTACAGCCTCAATAAATTAGATTTCTGATTTTGAAAAAGCAACAATTATATATACTCCACACTGTTAGTTTCCATATATATATATATATATATTTTTTTTTTTTTTTCTTTTTGCGGTACGCGGGCCTCTCATTGTTGTGGCCTCTCCCGTTGCGGAGCACAGGCTCCAGACGCGCAGTCTCAGCGGCCATGGCTCACGGGCCCAGCTGCTCCGTGGCATGTGGGATCTTCCCGGACCGGGGCACGAACCCATGTCCCCTGCATCGGCAGGCGGACTCTCAACCACTGTGCCACCAGGGAAGCCCAGTTTCCTTATACTTATAAATACTCTTAAATATTTTTTAAAATGTAGATGGCTCATTTTTTAATAACACAAGTTGCCTTTTGACATACAACTTAAATTTTCTATTATGAAATGATTTTTAGCCAAGTAACAATGAAAAAAGGGCAAAGATAGGTAAATGGTGGGCTGTTTGTAAAGTGAACTTACTCAATACCAATTGAAGTTTTTTCTGATGGTAAATCATAATGCTCTCTCTAAAGCTCGTCAATATACAGGCATACATATTTATAATCAGTAGCTTAAAAATATGACTTTTTGTGCTATTCTGTACCTCTTGGATTTTTACCTCTACATTAGTCAACCAAACCATCTTTTAGGAATACACATGCAGATGGAAGTCCCTGTGAAGAATATGGTGTGAATCTGCTCTGTCTCCTGCAGTTAAATCCATTTGAAGGATATATTCTTCGATTATCATCTGGACAGAGAGGTCTAAAGAGAAACAAGTTATTTTTAACTTTTTATTATGAGAATTTTCAAACACAAAGTAGAATAATGCAATACACATCCATGTGCCCATTACAGAATTCATCAATTGTCATCGTTTTGCTAATCTTGCAGAAACAAGTGTTAATTATAATCAGAGATAAAACAAGATTCAAACTTCGTGGAAAAGAGTAAAATATACTTTTTTACCAACAGTCAAATGGTGAAGGTGAGCAGAATCATTGCATGGTGCAACATGGTTAAGTACATAGAGGGTTAAGGTCCTTAATAGAAGGATGCATCTTGCATGAAAGGAGGTGGGACATATTTTATAGTTCCCTCTTCAAGCTGCAGGAAGAATCAGGACCACAGCTACACTTGCCTATTTATTTTTTAGATTATGAAGTTAAAGAGAATAGCAGAATTATCTGGTGTAGCAGCAAATCAATGGATTACGTTACTTATAGACAGTCTCTTCTAAAATATTCCTTTGACACTGAGAAGCTGAAGAAGGCTAATGAATCACCTATTTTAAATTGTAATTTTTGCTTTTCATGTATGTTTAAACCTAAAACCTCTCTTTTAGTACGACTGAACTATACCTTTGTGGGATAAGTCTAGCACGTTTTTAATGTAAGTATTCAATATCTTCTATAAAGAACCCTGTTTTTCTCCCTGCTATAGTCCCTTCTTATCCAAATTGCTAATATGCTGTGTTACTTAGGCCTGCCAGTGCTGGGTAAGTTAGAAGGAAGAGGGCAGGAAGAATTCTGTCTTTGCTGTCATCTGGCTTTTCTTCCCCTTCAAAACAAGGTCTCTCTTAATCTATCTTAAATTTTCCTGTAGATTTTTTCCACCTAAGCAGAATATCTGAGCCATTTTTTTAAAACAACTTTATTGGAGTATAATTGCTTTACAATGCTGTGTTAGTTTCTGCTGTATAACAAAGTGAATCAGCTATATGTATACATATATCCCCATATCCCCTTCCTCTTGCATCTCCCTTCCACCCTCCCTATCCCACCCCTCTAGGTGGTCACAAAGCCCCGAGCTGATCTCCCTGTGCTATGCGGCTGCTTCCCACTAGCTATCTATTTTATATTTGGTAGTGTATATATATCCATGCCACTCTCTGACTTCATCCCAGCTTACCCTTCCCCCTCCCCAGGTCCTCAAGTCCATTCTCTATGTCTGCGTCTTTATTCCTGTCCTGCCCCTAGGTTCTTCAGAACCTTTTTTTTTTTTT
>RJWK010044436.1:0-18375 GCA_004363435.1 Platanista minor | reverse complement strand
CGTTTGATATTATGTGGGGTTGGGAGGTCTCTTGTAGACCAGTGTCCTGAAGTTGGCTCTCCCACCTCAGAGGCACAGCACTGACTCCTGGCTGCAGCATCAAGAGCCTTTCATCCACACGGCTCAGAATAAAAGGGAGAAAAAGTAGAAAGGAAGAAAGAAAGAAAGAGAGAGAGAGAGAGAGAGAGAGGGAGAGGGAGAGGGTGGGGGAGAGGGAGAGGGAGAGGGAGAGGGAGGGAGGAACGAAGGAAGAAAGGAAAGATAAAATAGAATAATGTTAGATAAAATAAAATAAGGTTATTAAAATAAAAAATTATTAAGATAGAAAAAAATTTTTCTAAAAGTTAAAAAAACCAAAAAACCCCAGACAGATAGAACCCTAGGACAAATGGTGAAAGCAAAGCTATACAGACAAAATCGCACACAGAAGAATACACATACACACTCATAAAAAGAGGAAAAGGGGAAAAAAAAATCTTGCTCTCAAAGTCTACCTCCTCAGTTTAGGATGATTCGCTGTCTATTCATGTATTCCACAAATGCAGGGTACATCTAGTTGATTATGGGGATTTAATCCGCTGCTCCTGAGGCTTCTGGGAGAGATTTCCCTTTCTCTTCTTTGTTCGCACAGCTCCCGGGGCTCAGCTTTGGATTTGGCCTCGCCTCTGCGTGTAGGTCACCGGAGGGCGTCTGTTCTTCGCTCAGACAGGACGGGGTTAAAGGAACCGCTGACTCGGGGGCTGTGGCTCACTCAGGCCGGCAGGAGGGAGGGGTACGGAGTGGAGTGCGGGGCAAGCCTGCGGCTGCAGAGGCCGGCGGGATGTTGCACCAGCCTGAGGCGTTCTCCAGCTGTGCGTTCTCCCGGGGAAGTTGTCCCTGGATCACGGGACCCTGGCGTTGGCGGGCTGCACAGGCTCCGGGAAGGGAGGTGTGGAGAGTGACCTGTGCTCGCACACAGGCTTCCTGGTGGCAGCAGCAGCAGCTCTAGTGTCTCAGGCCCGTCTCTGGGGTCCGCGCTGGTAGCCGCGGCTCACGCCCGTCTCTGGAGCTCCTTTAAGCAGCGCTCCCAATCCCCTCTCCTCGCGCACCAGGAAACAAAGAGGGAAGAAAAAGTCTCTTGCCTCCTCAGCAGGTCCAGACTTTTCCCGGACTCCCTCCCGGCTAGCTTAGGTGCACTAGCCCCCTGTAGGCTGTGTTCACGCCGCCAACACCAGTTCTCTCCCTGCGCTCCGACCGAAGCCCGAGCCTCAGCTCCCAGCCGCGCCCGCCCCGGCGGGGGAGCAGACAAGCCTCTCGGGCTGGTGAGTGCCGGTCAGCGCCGATCCTCTGTCAGGGAATCTCTCCGCTTTGCTCTCCGCGCCCCTGTTGCTGCGCTCTCCTCCGCGTCTCCGAAGCTTCCCCCCTCCGCCACCCGCAGTCTCCGCCCGCGAAGGGGCTTCTCAGTGTGTGGAAACCTTTCCTGCTTCACAGCTCCCTCCCACCGGTGCCGGTCCCGTCCCTATCCTCTGTCTCTGTTTTTAGGGGTTTTTTGTTGGCCCTACCCAGGTAAGTGTGGAGTTTCTTGCCTTTTGGGAGGTCTGAGGTCTTTTGCCAGCGCTCAGTAGGTTTTCTGCAGGAGTTGTTCCACGTGTAGATGTATTTTTGGTGTATCTGTGGGGAGGAAGGTAATCTCCGCGTCTTCCTCTTCCGCCATCTTGTCTCTCTCCTCGTACAATTCTTATACCAATCTTATGAGGTAGACAATATTGCCCAGCTGTGAGACTGTGGATAAGTTAATTTAAACTCTGAGTCTCAATTTCTTCCTATGTAAAATGGGGATAATAATACCTCCCTCACAAGGTTGTTTAATAAAAGAATCACCCGGACAGAGGGACCCCCTCGGATGCTGACGTGTGGACACGTCAACATTCAGACTGTGAGGTGAAGTCACACGGAGGCAGGTGGAGGGATGTGTGGATGGGGTGTAGCCCAGAGGGCCTGCTGGGAGGAGGGACACCCACCCTGTCTGAGCCAGTGCCGGATGGAGACGGCAATGGCAATGGAGGCCAGCCACTTGCCCCCGCTGCCAGGCAGGAAGGATGAAGTCAAATAAGCCCCCTCGTTCTCCCCAAAGTGACCAACCAGCTAAGTCCCCACCTCCACAGATACGGTGTGAGTCAAGGAGTGAGAAGTGTCTGCAAGTATCCCTCTAGGGCAGTTTCCTCTATCCAGAGACATGTCACAAGTGGAGAGGAAGCATTCCATGCTCCCCCCACCCCCTGCCCATTTTACACAGTAAACCCAGGAATTTCAGAACTAAAAGCACTTTCAAGATTATCTCACCCAACCTGCTCATTTACACAAGAGGCAACAAACCCAGTGAGGGAGAATGACTTGATGAAGAAGCAGAACTGAGAGCCGACCAGGGTCTCCTGGTTCCCAGACCAGTGTCTGGGGTGGAGCTGGCAGGGCTGTTCCCAGGTCACTGCTCTAGGAGCAAAGGCCTCTCCAGCCAGGCCCACCCCTAGCGAGCCTTGCGTGCGGGCCAGCGACACGGCACAGCCTTCCACTCCTTTCTCTGCTTAAACATCTCATGAATAAATGAGATGAGCCGCATCAAGGCAGCATCCGCTCAGTTCAGTTGTAACATGTATAAGTATTCATCAGTATTTAGCCTTTAATATACACCTATTAAGCAAATGTCTATTCTTGAATATGTACTTGTCCTTGTGTTTAAATGCATAACTGGAGCCAAACAGAAAAAAACAACCCTGTCCTGTAACCTCCCTGCTGGATCTGACATCTTTCCATCCCTTCCGTGGCTCAGGCTTTGCCTTTGGCAATACATCCAGGACAAAGCCATTCCCAGTTTGACTCAGCTCACAGCAGTGCTACCACCTCCCTCATTCTGGCCATGTGGGAGTCTTTCTAATCATCAAATGTCAGAACTGGAAGGGTTCTTACAGATGATCTGGTCCAGTGATTTTTTTTTAAGATTTTCATTTCCTTATAAAACAAAATCTTCTGTGGAATTTTAAAGGTGGAACTGCTTGGGATGAAGCAGGGGCTGCAGAGCTAAGAGGTTCACCCACTAGGTTCTCTTTTGGCCCTGCTCCCTCCCCAGTTCTCAGCCCCCTGAGAACAAGGGGCCCATCTTACAAATGAGCAAAGTGAGTCCCAGAAAGTGAAATCACACAGTGAGCAGACTTCTAAAACTAGGTTCCTGAATTCCATAAAAATTTGCTTACAAAAAGTGAGACATGCTTTTTTGTTCTCATTTGTTGAAATTCTGATATTTTTGGCATTAAATGAATAAATTAAATAAGTTTTTTGTTTACTAATGGGGTTAGTCTTTTAATGAGTTTGTCAAATATTTGTCAGGCGCATAATCTTACCAGGTGCTTAAAAGATTCATGATCTGAACGTAGACACAAACAAAATTAGCCCCTGGTGCTAATGAAAATCAGAGAGCGCCTATAGGTAAGATCAAATTCCATTGCAAGTAACAGGCATGCCAAGTAATTGGGGCTTAAACAAGACAAAAGTGTTTCTCCTTCACATGTAGGTCTGGAGATAGACAGTCCAGAGCTGGTATGGTGGCTCTGTTCCATAGAGTTCTCTGCCATAAGGTGTGGCCCTTGCCTTCTTGCACCAATTTGGTGGCTGGAACTCTAGCCATATTTACCAGATATAGCAGGATGGGAGAAAAGAGTAAAGAAGAAATGGGGCAAATGGCTCAAGCCAGCCACTGGAATTTGGAATTTGGAATTCCATTTGGAATTTCCCAAACATTGCCAAAAAGAAACTTCTGTTTATATGCTATTGGCTTGAACTAGTCTTATGGCATCCCTAACTATATTCCAGGCAGCCGTGGGCCCAGCTAAAAGTCAAGAGTTATATTGCAATGGGAGAAGGAAAGAATGAATATTGGGGGACACTCTGCCACAGAGTGAGTCTGTTATGTTTATTTCCCTTTTCCTTGATTTTCATAAACAGAATTTGAGGGAGCCTAAAGGTATCAAGTGTGGGGAGGTGGAGAGGGGGGGGCAGTAAGGTGGGCCAAAGAGAGGAAAGAAAGGACTGGTGATACTTGATGGAGGCGGACATGGGCCACATGATGCGTGAGTGATTCAGTGATCTGGAAGACTGTGTCAAGTGTTCACCTAACCGTGGGCCAGTTAGGTGAACACATATCTCATCCCCTGGCGGGGTCGTTTAGGTGAATTGTCTATTGACTGAACAATAATAATGTTGCCTTAGTGCAACAGAACGTTATCTGATCCTAGCTTCTGTTTCTGGAGTAGAGGAGTTTATGGCAAAAAACAAAACAAACAAACAATAAAAACATTAAGCAAACAAAACCAAACCAAACAGGAAAACTCATGGGAACATTTAGTACTGAATAGGCAAGGCATGCCAAAGACCAAAAATACATTGCATGAAAGCATGACAAAGCTAATAAGGAAAAAATGAGCTAATGTGAGATGATGGTGTATGAAACACCATTATTTCATTCTGGGACTAATGTGGGCAGCTGTGGACAGTCGGGCTACTTTAAGTCATGAACAATGATTATTGATTATGAATAATGACAGGATTTCTTTTTAAATTTAAGGTCAGGTTAAAAAGTGCTTGGGTCTTTGTGTACAATGTATGGAGTATGGACAATTCCTTAGCTGCCAGAGTACATCCCTGCATCTGAGATAGGAATGCATTTAATAGACTGAATCAGTGTGGCTTTCTTTTGGGAAATCTCAATTTCAGTGCAAGCAATTTACATAGAGAGTCGCAGCTTGAATTCATAGCTTGTATCTTGGTTGCTTTGGAGATAGCTTCTCTGTTGGAAAGGCAATTACGACCTGCAGGAGAAGCCTGTCTACCATTAGTCTCCAGTTTTAAATGCTGACAGGTGGAGATGGCAGTGGAGGCGGGGGTGATTAATAAAGGGCTTTGTCTTTCTAGTCCACAGAAGGAAAGGGATTTAAGCGTCATGATTTCCTGGTCTCCAAAGGTTTTTTGTTTTTTGGTTTTTTTTCCTGAACATTTCAAGCTTTTGACCCAAATGAGAACATGCATTCTTTTTGTAATTAGTGAATTTTGTTACCTTAAGTATATAGGGACAAGTACATGAAATGGCTAAAAGTTGGTCCCTTGAAGTTTTACCAAGCCACAGAAAAGAAATCTAGTGAAACTGTAAAATTTATCTTTAGTCCATGGATGTGGATAGTTTTGAAATCTATACAGTGGTTTTTGCTATAATCTTTGCTCTTCGTTGGGAAAATGGAATTGCACTCTGGTTTTTGATGTTCGATGCCATTGGACCACAAAGCAGTCCTTATGATGGTGTTCATGAAAGAGCTTTTCCCCTTAACAGCTGATATGGTGAAATTGTTGTGTCTGCAAATTAGATCATGGTTCAGCCAAACAAATGTGTATTTTATGAGTGACTTATTCTTTGTGAAGCCCTGATATAGCCCAGAGGCTTGTGCATTCAAATCAGAGGCCTGAGCTGAGAACTGCCAGCATTTTCATCTAATTGACTTCGGCATGGGGACCCCTGATTCCTTCTCCTTTAATCATCACCTTATATTCGAAGCTAAAAGTCTATAATTGTTTGAAGTAGCTGAAATTTGAGCGACCTACATAATTATCTCAGCAAAGATGGACTTAAAGTTTATTGACACAAATGCCAGTTTCATTAAAGGTTTGGTACAAAAGGCAAGTCCGTGAGACAGCTGGTTGGCTGAGGTGAATTGACAATGAACAGCACCAAAGACCCAGTAATCACCAGGGACTTTGAAGTAATCACCATCATTTCCATAATACAGTTTGCAGAGGATTATGGGAGGCCAGAAAAACCTTTATAGTTCTCATTCTTGGCTTTGCCCAAATCGGGGCTAAGCGGCTTAGAATTAGAGGGCTTCTTCCCTCATCATTCCTCAAGCGTGGACCCTGTAGCACCATGGCTCAACTGCACCCAGGCATATTCTTAGTCCAAAAAATGGTTGATGTGTCAAAACAAATCAAAGCTTTACTCTTCCCTAGATTGTGGAAGCCAAAGCTAACGGTATGACAGTACTAAAATTTGCACAGGTATAGATTTTTAAATCCTACCTTATGCATCTATTTATCTTGTATATTTATTGGATGACTAAAGATAGCACATACCTACCTGCTACAAAGTTTAAAAATGTTATTAACAATTATCATCTCAGGTTAAACATATACAAATAAGCTCTCAATACTGTATGCTAGGATTTATTACTTACCATTACATGGTGAGAATTCCACATGTAGATTAACCATAGATCACTTTGGGAATTAAATATATTTTTCTACCACTTGTCAATTGCTACCTCCTACTGTGGGTTAACATAGTAGGCATGTCATATTTCCCCAACTAAGGCAGGCACCTCTAATAACAATATTACCACAGACTTAGTGGCTTAAACAACACATATTTATTTATCTTTTTAAAAAATTGAGGTATAGTTGATGTACAATATTATATAAGTTTCAGGTGTACAACATAGTGATTCACAGTTCTTAAAGATTATATTCCATTTATAGTTATTATAAAATATTGGCTGTATTCTCTGTCTAGTATCCTTATAGCTTATTGATTTTATACATAGTAGTTTGTACCTCTTCATCCCCTACTCCTATTTTGCCCCTCCTCCCTTCCCTCTCCCCACTGGTAACCACTAGTTTGTTCTCTATATCTGTGAGTCTGTTTCTTTTTTGCTATATTCACTAGTTTATTATATTTTTTGGATTCCACATATAAGTGATATGATACAGTATATGTCTTCCTTTCTCTGACTTATTTGACTTAGCATGATACTCTCTAAGTCCATCCATCTTGTTGCAAGTGACAAAATTTCATTCTTTTTTATGGCTGAGTAATATTCCATTGTATATACATACCACATCTTCTTTATCCATTCATCTGTTGATGGACACCTAGGTTGTTTCTATATCTTAGCAACTGTAAATAGTGCTGCTATGAACATTGGGGTGCATGTATCTTTCTGAACTAGTGTTTTTGTTTTTTTGGGATAAATACCCAGGAGTGGAATTGCTGGGCCATATGATAGTTCTATTTTTAGTTTTTTGAGAAACTTCCATACTGTTTTCCATAGTGGCTGCACCAATTTATATTCCCAAACAATACACATTTATTATCTCACAGTTTCTGTGGGTCAGGAATTCAGGCATGACTAAATTGGGGCTCTGCTTCAAGTTCCTCTGTGAGACTGTCTGTGATCAGTGTCCTCAGAGCTGAGGTCTCATCTGAAAGCTTAAATGGGAAAGGATCCACTTCTAAGCTCACAAATCTTGTGTTTTTGTCTCTTCCAGTACCTGACACTATGCTTTGCATATACAAATGGTACTTGTTAAGAACTGATGGGGATTCTAACTTCTATAAATAGAAATATATGGATGGGTGGCTAAGAACAAAACCACTGTCCCGGGCTTGACCTCCTCTTTGAGGGAATGGATGGGAGTAGAGATAATAAATTCCAATTTGGGTGGACTGTAACCCAGTCTGTGAATATGCGGCTGGATCCATCACACCTCTGGGTGAAAAAAGGTAAATAACAATGATAATAGCTCCTATTCATTGAGCACTTAACATGTGCCAGGTACTGTGCTGAGCAGATGAGAAAGCAGAGGCCTAGAGAGGTTAAGTATCATTCCCAAAGGTCATGAAGCTGATAAATGGTGGAGCTGGGAAACCTTACTCTATTAATGCCAAAGTGCATGTTCCCATCTACTGTGTTTTACTGCCTCTGAGAGATGGCACTCTGGGTGGGGCACAGAGCAATTTAGCTCTGTGGGGAGTGAGGTATACTGCTGCCTTAACCTAAAGGTTCTTTTGTCCAGGAGAAGGGTTAAGAAGGGATTAAAAACTCTCACAGCAAGGTACTGTTGAAATTGCTTTCCTTTTTATATAGGCCAATTTTAACAGCAAACTAAGCAATAAATCAATGTCTAACTTCTAGCATAGTTTAGAAGCTAGGGTCAGGAGAGAAAGCAAGGATCATTCATAGTCAGCAGCAGTGCTTGCAGACGGGCAGGAAGGCTGCTCTTCTGTGGTCAAGGGTCAGCAGAGCATGATGCATGGAGCAGAGCAGGAAGCCACTTGCACACAGGCAAGCTATGTTCCTTGTCAGCTGTCCCCCTGGCCTCCAGCCAGAGCAGGATTGTCTCCCCCAAGTCAGGTTATTGTGCACTGTGGCTTGGGGGCCTCAAGTTTCCAAATCATTAATGTAATAATCATATCGCTCTGGGCAGATTTCTACCCAGTGTCCTCTGTGACATATGGCAAAGACAAATCAAAACCACATTTATCAGTCAGAACAAGTCAGCCACCAGCCATCCTAACTAGCAAAAATAACTTAACAATTGGTATTTTTATATATTACACCCAGACATGCATAGACATTAAATACAGGCACCGAGGAAGACATAGTCATTATGAGGCGATTTATCAAAGGAAGGGGAAAGGCCACGGGTTTCTCAAAAAAATATCAGACTCAGCATTTACTGAGTGATGATGATACAGACCCAGCATTTACTGTATGTTCTCTGATGGTGGCTCTTATTTTGTTACTTGTTGAACTTATAAGCTAGACTATTTGATGGTTTCTTGTGACTTCTTAAACAGTGCCAGGATGTGTAACTAATGGGTCAAAAAAGTTATACCTCATCCCAGCTTTCCTACTTCTCCCGCCTTCCTGACAGACACAGCCATCTTACATTTCCCCAACTGGTTACCATTACTGTTGGGTCACGGTGCAGGAGTCACAGAGAACTATACTTATCCCTTTTCTGAGTGTCCCTTTCTGTGGATACCCTACAACTGTCTGGGTTTGTCAATGCTATTTGACTGGAACAAAGTATTAAAGAATGAGCATGTGCCAGGAAGGAAGGATTGTGCATACCCAGGCATTCCATAGAGTCTGAAGTGAGTATTGAAGTGAGGTGCTTTTTGGAGAGAATCTGAGAATAGCAAAAAAGATGACAGTTGAAAAAGAAGGGAAATATGAGATTACTACCTTTGCGGTGGTTCTCATATTTTGTAGCACGTTAGAATTCTCTAAGTAGTTTCAAAAATTCTAATATCCAGGCCACAACTCAAACCAATTAAATCAGAGTCTCTGAGGGTGGCACTCAGGCAAGAGTATTCTATAAACTCCCCAGCTCCCCTACACTGATGACCTAAAAGGAGAGGAAGCTTGCCATCTCCCAGTATAAACACTGCATCAGTTATCTATCACTGTATAACAATATTACCACAAACTTAGTGGCTTAAATAACACACATTTATTATCTCACAGTTTCTGTGGGTCAGGAATGCAGGCATGACTTAATTGGGGGCTCTGCTTTTACATCTCTCATGAGGCTGTAGTCAGTGTGACAGTCAGAGCTGAGGTCTCATCTTAAAGCTTGAATGGGGAAGGATCCACGTCCAAGCTCACATGGTTGTTGGTAGGATTCAGTTCCTTGTGGCTCAGGACCCCCTGGTGAGCAGGACAGTTGGAAATAAAAACAAGAAACTCAGTCCAGATTATTTCTCTTTAATATTTGATTTATTATGAAGTAGTAAAAAATAATGAAATTATTGCATAGAATTATATAATGATCACCCTTGTACACTACCCAAGTTTATAAACAGTTCGCCATAGTCCTCTAATTTTTTAAATTGAAGTACAGTTAACTTACAGTGTTGTATTAGTTTCAAGTGTACAGCAAAGTGATTCAGTTACACACACACACACACACACACACACACACACACACATTCTTTTCCATTATAGGTTATTACAAGATATTGAGTATAGGTCCCTGTGCTATACAGTAGATCTTCATCCAATAATGTTTTCACTTCACTCTATTTCTTTTCTTGAGGAAACAGTTATGTGGAAGAAAATGATGATCTTGTCACAATAGGTAACAAGATAAGTTTGTTTGTCTTTACCTCTTTTCTTCCCATGGTTATGATTCACGGCATGACGTATGGCGTGATGCATGTTAACACAAGTAGCTAGAGAGGCTGTGCCTGGAAGATTTACAAGAGAGGTGGAAGGTGACTGTTCTTCCCAAACAGCCTCAGATGGTGAGCAAGGTGCCGGCAGGAGAACAAATAGCCTTGTATTAGGACCACTGTCCATGATGACATATTGAGTGTAAACCCAAGGGTGTTCCTGGCTCCAGTGCTCACAGTTACCAAAACCTGCTAACTACAGGTCATGGTGAACAGAATTCACTAACCCAACTGACTTGGTATTTATGGTGTGTATCTCTACTTCCATTTTCTTATTTTGGCCTGCATGACCAACTAGGTGTTATATTCCATACAGGCAATCAACCAGGGTCAAACCATAAGGGTTACAGGAGTGTTTGCAGAGTTTAGAGATCTGCGTTGTCCTTGCTGGGGTTTCAGACAGTGTTAGGAAAGGGTGCTAAATAAATTATAGAGCCTTCAGGTTCCAGGCTCAGGCCAGGGACAACAGACTTGAGGAACAGGTGAAGATTCTGGGGGATCTCAATCTTTCAGGAGGACCAGTCACAGCAAAGCCCAATAGGCTTTCATAGGTGTGGACACTTACTGCTTAAACATTGGGCTCTTATTTATTTTAGATATTCTTGTCTTGTAGTTTAGCTGCATTTCTTTCACACTCAGTTAAAAAATCTCACTTATATCAAAATTCCTCATAAGGATGTTTAAAATCTGCTTCACTGATCCAGGATATGGTGCCTGGTGAGAACTAAAAATAAACTGGAAATGCTCAAATGAGGTTTCAATGGCAGAATCGAAGGAGTTCCAGGGATTTCTAAACTTGGCCAAAGGCTTTCCTAATTTTCTATTTCAAGTTCATTCACATGAGGATTTTCAAAATCTGAAGATCATTCCTTCCTTTTCCTTGTGTTGACAATGGAATCCTGGCTTAACTTTGCAGTAGATGGTAATTTATATTTTGGTCCTTCTGTAATGTGGTGATGGTTGTATAATGAGGCAGTAAAGCACTCGGCCATCAGAGTTAGACAGGCTGGGTTCAAATCCCAGCTGTGTCACTGACTATCTGTGAGACCTTGGTCAGGTGACTTATCCTCTCTCAGTCTCCTTGGTTGTAAAATCAGGGTCGATGTATGTGAGGATTAAATAAGATAATGTGTGCATTTAACACAGGTTCTAGAGCACAGTAAGTGTCCAGGAAATAGTATCTCTCACCTTCTCTTATTATAATAACCATAACCATCTCTTGACTTTCTGTAGTGGTCCTGGAAATGAAGCATTAGTATTCCAGATTTGTGGAGGGGTGGGGGTGGGGAGTAAATATAAATACCTTCTGGGTCAGAGATTGCTAACTATTTCCTAATCTATTTCCTCATATTCCTGGGCACATAGCTAAGACCACACTTTCCAGCTTCCCTTTCAGTCAGGTGATGCCAAGTTCTAGCCAACTGAATTTGAACAAAAGTCATATGTCCCATTTCCAGGCCTGGTCCATAGAAATTTTCCATAAATACTCCATGATCTTTCCCTTAGGATGGAGATAATTATGCTGACCTTAAAAACCATTTGATGAAGATGGCAGAGCCCCTGTCATTCTGAGTCCTTGAATGACAGTTGGGTGACAGTGACAAGCCAACTTCTGCTTAGAAGGAACATCCACCTTGGACTGAGGTAAATAAACTACTGTCTTTGAATCATTCCATATTTTGTTATTTGTTACAGCAGCTAGTTCTAAATGCCTGGTCCATCTTGATAACCTCTGTCCTTGACTAATACTCTAATACTCCTTTCTTGCTTCCCATTTCCTATTTAAAATTCCTCAAGTAAAAGGGTTAAATATAAAGGTTTTTGAGTGGCCAACTAACCTGAAATCAACATTTGGGAGCTCCTATTGATTTTATGGAGCACTTCTGCTTTTTATTTTCTAAGACCCAGGAATCTTGGGAATTAAGCCTCATTATGACAGAATTTTGAAGGTGGATGTGGAAGGGCTAAGATTACCCAAATTTTACTAATCTTGACATCAAAGCCTTAACTGTAGCAAGTACAATTCACCTAACCATGCATATCCATTTGAGCATACTCAAAAGGGTTCATGAAAATGAAGAATGGCATAGTTGAGAATGACTGAACTCATTAATGGAAATTAGATACAATTTGGTATACATAGATATTTGCAAGAACTTTAAAGAACATACAGTGGATTTTCACTTCAATCTCCAGTTCCTGCTCAGTACAGAACAGTTAGTCACCCTTGACAAATGAGTTTGAGGAAAGAGTTTTGCTCTGGGGCAATCTGCATCCTCTTCTGTGGGTCCCAGTTGCTATTGTCCCCAGGTCATTCTGCCAGAACCAACCTTCCTTCCTACCTTCCCTCCCTCCCTCCCTCCCTCTCTCCCTCCCTCCCTCCCTTCCTTCCTTCCTTCCTTCCTTCCTTCCTTCCTTCCTTCCTTCCATCCATCCTTCTCTTTTCATGTACTTGCCTTATGTACTGAATCTTACTAATGAATATTATCCGTTAATAAAAATGGCTGACTGTTAGTGAAAATGACTCACTTACCAGGACCCTCTTGCTGCCCTCTCTCTGCAGTAGTGTTAAGAATGAAGTTTTAAGACTCCAGTTTGGAAGAGAGTGTCACTTCTTGCTTGGAGTCTAAAAAGAAGTTCTACCCTTGGACAGCACCTTGACACTTCCTTAACTATGTGTCACCTCATTAACTGTCCCTCCAGCAAAGAAGCTGAAAAAGTTACATTCCAGGCCTTGTTTCTCATACTGAAGGCCTTGGCAGTAACCTGTATTCTTGGATTCTGGTCTAAGGGCTTATCATCAAAGGAGTCATTATGTAAATATAAGATGTGACCACAAACCAAAACTCCTTATTAGTCCCCTAAATTCAGGAAGTCTTCCTCTTAAGGGATCTGAGAAAAATTCTGGCAGTCTGAAAACAAGTGTCAGGAGGGATGCTAAGGTATAGTTAAGTTTGGGGGCAGTGACCCATCAAGTCAAACTAGATGCTAGATGCTCTGTAGTTCATAAGCAGTGTGTAGATGGATAGATAAAGCCCTTGATTGTCAATGGGTCAGCATTGTTAGTTAAAAAAAAAAAAACATAATCATAGATATAGTCTCCCAGAATATCCCATACTGTAGTTATTAAAGATTAAATATTATTCAAAAGAAAGGAATTTGTATGAAGGAGAATTCCAAAATCTTATAGCCTTCTATTCCAAAAGCATTTTCCCATGAAGAGAATTCCAAGATACATTGCAAAACTGAGAGGTTTCTAGTTTTTAGATCCTTATTAGGAAAACTCACTCTGAAATTATAACATAGCAATAATCACTTTGGACAGGTAATAAATAAATAATTGAAGTCAAGCCTTAAATTAGAACTCCACTTAGGACAGACCCCATCCTTCTTGTCCTGGGGTTTTGGGCTGCTTGCCGCAGTTTCATAACAGCAGTTTCACTAAATTCGATGTGAAGTTTTCCTTAAGAACTCTCCATGGAATGGGAAAAATGGTTAGTATATGACATCTTCCTTAGGGAAGAAGAGAAAGGAATGTAGGGTGAACAATATGCAGTAGGTGCTTTACCAAAGTATTATTTACTCATTGATTTTCTAAAAAATCAAGATTAGTATTACTAATCTTGATTAGTAATACTAATGTACTAATGTATGTATAGTTAAGCAACTTGAATAAGGTCATTCAGCTATTAAGTGGAAGACACAGTATTCCAGAGCAGGTCTACCAGGCTCCAAAACTCAAGTGTTTCCACTGTCCAATGCCCTGATATTTATCAAAGAGTGTGTGCGTACCAAGTTCTTGTCCAAGTACAGGCGTACCCTTTTATTGCACTTTGCTTTATTGTGCTTCGCAGGTACTGCATCTTTTACAAATCAAAGGTTTGTGGCAAGCCTGCACTGAGCAAATCTGTCAGCATCATTATTCCAACAGCATTTGCTCCCTCTGCGTCTCTGTGTCACATTTTGGTAATTCTCACAATATTTCAAACTTTTTAATATTATTATGTGTATTTGTTGTGGAGAGCTGTGATCAGTGATCTTTAATGTTACTACTATAACTTGCTGAAGGCTCAAATGATGATTAGTATCTTTAAGCAATAAACTTTTTTATTGAAGTATAGTTGATTTTCAATATTGTCTTAGTTTAAGGTATTCAGCATAGTGATTATATACTCCATTATAGGTTATTACAAGATAATAGGTGTAATTCCCTGTGCTATGCAATACATCCTTGTTATTTATCTGTTTTATATATAGTAATTTATTTCTGTTAATCCCATACCCCTAATTTGTCCCTCCCCACTTCCCTTTCCCATTTGGTAACCACCAGTTTATTTTCTATAACTGTGAGTCTGTTTCTGTTTTGCATATACATTCATTTGTATTATTTTTTAGATTACACATATAAGTGATATCCTACAGTATTTGTCTTTCACTGTCTGATTTATTTCACTAAGCATAATATTCTCTAGGTCCATCCATGTTGCTACAAATGGCAGAATTTCATTCTTTTTTATGGCTGAGTAATATTCCATTGTGTGTATATATATATATATATATATATATATATATACATACAATATCTTTATCCATTCATCTGTATATGGACATTTAGGTTGCTCCTGTGACCTGGCTGTTGTAAATAGGGCTGCTATGATCATTGGAGTGCATTATCTTTTCAAATTACTGTCTTCGATTTTTCTGGATATATACCCAGGAGTGGAATTGCTGGGTCTTATGGTAGTTCTATTTTTAGTTTATTGAGAACCCTCCATATTGTTTCCTACAGAGGCTGCACCAATTTACATTCTCACTAACTGTGTATGAGGGTTCCCTTTTCTCCACACCCTCTCTGACATGGGTTATTTGTAGACATTTTGATGATAACTAGTCTGACAGGTGTGAGGTGATACCTCACTGTGGTTTTGATTTGCATTTCTCTAGCCATTATCAATGTTGAGCATTTTTCATGGCCTGTTAGCCATCTGTATGTCTTCTTTGGAGAAATGTCTATTCAGGTCTTCTCTCCATTTTTTGATTGGGTTGATTTTTTTTTGATACTTAGTTGTATCAATATTTTGGATATTTTGGATATTAACTCCTTATTGGTTGTATCATTTGCAAATATTTTCTCCCATTCTGTAAGTATTCTTTTTGTTTTGTCTATGGTTTCCTTTGTTATGGAAAGCTTTAAGTTTAATTAAGTCCCATTTTAAAATTTTTGCTTTTATTTCATTTGTGTTAGGAGACAGATCCAAGAAAATATGGCTATAATTTATGTCAAAGATGGTTCCGCCTATGTTCTCTTCTAGGAGTTTTATGGTTTCTGTTCTTACATTTAGGTCTTTAACCCATTTTGAGTTTATTTTTGTATGTGGTGTGAAGGAATGTTCTAATCTCACTGTTTTACATGTGGCTGTCCAGTTTTACCAGCACCACTTATTGAAGAGACTGTCTTTTCTGTAGCAATAACCTATTTTTAAATTTAATTTTTATTTCTATTGGAGTGTATAGTTGATTTACAATGTTGTGTTAGTTTCAGGTTACAGCTAAGTGATTCCAGTATACATATACATATATCCATTCTTTTTTAGATTCCTTTCCCATGTAGGTTATTACAGAATATTGAGTAGTGTTCCCTGTCCTTGTTGACTATCTATTTTATATATAGTAGTGTGTAAATATTAATCCCAGACTCCTAATTTATCTGTTCCCCCCACATTTCCCCTTTGGTAACCATAAGTTTGTTTTCGAAGTCTGTGAGTCTGGTTCTGTTTTGCAAATAAGTTCATTTGTATCATTTTTTTTTTTTGGATTCCACATATAAGTGATATCATATGATATTTGTCTTTCTCTGTCTGACTTACTCTACTTAGTATGATAATCTCTAGGTCCATCCGTGTTGCTGCAAATGGCATTATTTCATTTTTTTTTAATAACTGAGTAGTATTCCATTGTATATATGTACCACATCTTCTTTATCCATTCTTCTGTCGATAGACATTTAAGTTGCTTCCATGTCTTAGCTATTGTAAATAGTGCTGCAGTGAACATTGGGGGGGTTTTCTCCAGATATATGCCCAGGAGAGGGATTGCTGGATCATATGGTAGTTCTATTTTTAGTTTTTTAAGGAACCTCCGTACTCTTCTCCATAGTGGCTGTATCAATTTACATTCCCACCAACAGAGCAAGAGGGTTCCCTTTTCTCCACACCCTTTCCAGCATTTATTGTTTGTAGACTTTTGGTGATGGCCATTTTAATTGCTGTGAGTTGATATCTCATTGTAGTTTTGATTTGCATTTCTCTAATAATTAGTGATATTGAGTATCTTTTCATGTGCTTTTTGGCCATCTGTATGTCTTCTTTGGAGAAATGTCTATTTAGGTCTTCTGCCCATTTTTCGATTGGGTTGTTTGATTTTTGATATTGAGCTGCATGAGCTGTCTGTATATTTTGAGGAATAATCCCTTGTTGGTCACTTCGTTAGCAAATGTTTTCTCCCATTCTGTGGGTTGTCTTTTCATTTTGTTTATGGTTTCCTTTGCTGTGCAAAAGCTTTTAAGTTTAATTAGGTCCCATTTGTTTATTTTTTTTTTTCCATTACTCTAGGAGGTGGATTCAAAAAGATATTGCTGTGATTTATGTCAAAGAGGGTTCTGTCTTTTTTCCTCTAAGAGTTTTATAGTAACCAGCCTTACATTTAAGTAGCAATAAACTATTTTTAAATTAAGGTACATACATTGTTTTTTTAGACATAATGCTATTGCACACTTAATAGACTACAATATTGTGTAAACATAACTTTTCTATGCACTGGTAAACCAAAAAACTCCATGTGCTTACTTTATCATCAGACATCACTCTATCATCGTGGTCTGGAACTGAACCCACAATACCTCTGAGTTATGCCCATAAATAGGAATGATTTAAGAAGACCAAATAATGCAAGAATGACTATTTTAATGTCAGCACGAAATTCTAGTTCTACAACTGAGCCCTAGAACTTTCTCTGTTAATATTTCAGTTAGGGTCTTGTTTCTTCCCGTGTTCAACTCCCTTCTGACCCAGGTTGAAAGATTCCTCTGAAATTAGTAGGGTTTCAATTCAGAGTGATGTGGCAGTACAGAGAACGGGCGGACTTGAATTTTCCAATCCATCTCAGCCATCAAAGTTTACTCTGTTCTTCTTTCTTTGGCCTCTAGTAAAGTGACTGTCAAATTTTGGTTTATATGAGAAACATTTGATGAAATTGTTTAAAAGTGAGTGCCTTGGCTTCCACCCTAGAGATTCAGGAAGTCCTAAGTGAAGCCAAGAATCTGCACTTTCCCCAAACAACCCAGGTGATCAGGGCAATTTGAGTTTGCAAGTGCTTTACTTTTCCTTATTATGCTCATTTTCCTTTTGTTTTGTTTTTAAATCTCACACCCTCTTGGGGTTGAGATTTCTTTTGTAAGCCATGCTCTTTGGTTCTCTGCACCAGTAGAACTGCACTGCTAGTGTATGGTCTGGGCTCGCCAGGGCTCAAGACTGAAGCCAGAAAAATGGGGGTAAGATCTTATAGCCAGAGACTCTAAGAGGGAAGATGCCTTAGTCAGGAGGGATGGAAGAGGCTACTAAATAAAATATTAGTGGTAGAATAAAATTCTGTTGAGAACGAAATGCTCAAAGAGTCAAAGACAGACTCAGAGGAGTGACACAAACCTGAAGGAATCATGCCAGAAAGGTGAGATCTCAGAACAAGCTGAGGCTCACGAAAAACGCTAAGGGCAAAAAACAAGAGCTTTTAAGAAGCTGCCCAGGGATCAAAAACAACGAAGAGGTCCTAGAGGGCCCTGGCGGGGAAGCCGCAGCCGCATCGTGTGCAGCTCATCTCTGGCGCCTCCGGGGGTCCAGGCCGAGAGCTTTGATTCCACTTCAGGCTGAATTAGAATATCCGAGATCTTCAGAACCACAAGATGGAAGGAGCTTGGATCCCTGAGTTCCATGTAAAGAAAGTCAACCACTGAGTGCAAACACATGCATTGACTGATACATTGTGATATATGATACCAACTAGCATTTACTTAGACACTTGGGTTGGACTTAATCTTAAACCTCTGGAGTTCAAGATCTTTTAAAAAGGGCTAAATAAACAATCTCCACGAGTAAAAGGCCAATGACTCCTAACTCTCTTCAGAGCAACTGTTGAACCCTGCTGCCTGTAGCCGTGTGGATGAAAGGCTCTTGGTGCTACAGGCAGGAGTCACTGCTGTGCCTCTGAGGTGGGAGAGCCAACTTCAGGACACCGATCTACAAGAGACCTCCCAACCCCACATAATATCAAACGGCGAAAATCTCCCAGAG
>RJWK010044435.1:0-18377 GCA_004363435.1 Platanista minor | reverse complement strand
GGCAAAATACCTGAGTCCCTCCCCATTCTCTTTCTCCCTTATGGCTGGACCATGGGGCTTCTCAAAGCCAGTCAGGCATCTCCTCCCTCTCAGTAACCTCTCTATTCCATATATCTGGATGCTGTGGGCCAGCCCCTTCTTGCCTTCTCCCTGAATTCCCTATTCTATGCATGAGGACAAACATTCTCTCTTCATCTGTCATTCATCTGTCCATCTGTCCTTTTCCTTAATTATGGCAGGTACTTCCTCCCATTGGCAGATTACTTACTCTCTCAGACCCCAGTAGTTCATTATCTGTAACACAGGGATAATGATTACATATACCTCAAGGGATTGTTATGAGAAGTAAATGATAATATGTGTAAAGGTGATTAACCCAATGTCAGCCACATAAATAATAGTGATGATGATGATGAAAGAAGTGAGATTCCACACTTAGGAAGTGGAAAGATGAACAGACAGAACAGTATTTGTGATCTAATTAGTGTTAAGACCACCCTCATCAGAGGTCTTTCTAACTGAGCAGAAGAAGCCTTCCACATGTCCTAGCTCAGAGGTCAGTAAACACTTTCCATAAAGGGTCAGTTAGTAAAGATTTTAGGCTTTTTAGGCCATATGGGCTGAAGCAATTGCTCAACTCAATTCCTCGACTATGTAGTACAAAAGCAGTCATAGACGGTAGGAAATGAATGACTGTGGCTATGTTCCAATAAAACTTTATTTACAAAAACGGGTCACAGGCTGGATTTGACTTGTGGGCCATGGTTTGCTGATTCTAGACCAACTCACGAGTGGCCTGAACTGAAGTTTGGAGTCAAACCCTTGCTCAGCCTGGCTTTGCAAGCACTACCTCAAGTAAACATCTCTCTCGGGATCCTCAGGGAAAGAGGGAGTGAGACAGACAGAGGTACACATCCTAATACCATCTCAGTAGCTGGCACACACCATTTCTCACCCCAAATATCTCACTCTTCAGCCCTGTGGACTGTGGTGTGGGAAGAGGGAAGGCAAAAGAGACCTCTGGGGAATAATTTATCTGTGGCTGTGCTGTGCTGGAGAAAAGGGGATCTGTTCATAGAAAATAAACTTATGGTCACCAAATGGGAAAGGGGGGGAGGGATAAATTAGGAGTTTGGGATTAATGGATACACATTACTATATATAAAATAGATAAACAACAAGGTCCTACTGTATAGCACAGGGAATTATATTCAATATCTTGTAATAACCTATAATGGAAAAGAATCTGAAAAAGTATATGTGTATATATATATATATATATATATATATATATATATATATATATATATATATAACTGAATCACTTTGTTCCACACCTGAAACTATCACAACATTGTAAATCAACTAGAGTTCAATTAAATAAGTAAATAAATAAATTAAATAAAAAGGGATCTGTGGCCCCTTGGAAGAGATTCAGAAACAGGAAAACAGTAGTTAATGGGTCAAGCCTCAGAGTCACAGGGATCCAAGCTCAAATCCCACCCTGTGCTATCTATCGGGCATATATTTCTCAACCTCATGGCTCCATTTCATTTTTAACTGGTAGCATAATGGCATCAATTACAGTATGAAGTTGTGAGTATTACACATGGAAATTATATTAAATACTTCGCTCAGTGTTTGACACCTTGTATACACTGAATAATGTTCCTCTCTATTACTGCTGTTACTTTTTCATTATCGAGTCCTGAAACTTAAGAGGGGCATGAAAGAGCAGCCATCAGCACCATTCAGTTCCCTTTCATCTTTTTTTTGTAATAGATCATAGAGTATGTTTTTGTCCATGTACAAGTGATACTAATTACAGTCATTTATGTGAAATACTTACCATTTATGCCCAATTACCGTGCAGCCAATAATGATTTTGTGCATCACAAAATGTGTTAGATTAACCTAATTGTTAATTAGTTTAATGTATTAAAAACACTCAACTCAGCTTATGCAAACTCAGCCTTTATAGTTTGTTGCTCAGAGCATGGCCAAAAAAGTGCATGCATGCTCAAGAGAAAGAGAGAGAGAGAGGGAGAGACAGAACCAGAAAGGGAATGCTTACCACTGATTATACTGTTAAAGAATGTCTCTCATCTTCCCAAAGAACAGTTTCTTAAGATGTAAGTGGAGGTTTGCAAGGAAAAGTTTAGGAAAAGGAGGTGAGGTTAGTTATTGATGATTAAAATGTTAGAGACACATAGTGTGCCATGTCTGCACAAAGTAAGTACTCAAGAAATATCAGTTGAGAGAAGGAATTATTTACAGAAGGTATAGAGTAGCCTATAATCCAACAGGCAGGAAACTTGAAGGTGAGAACTTGTTAAATGAGTTAAACAAGGACACCGTTAGACCGGGGTGGCTTTAACGCCACCTAATGTAGTTGCCTACATAAGCGACCAGGACCTAAACCTACATGCCTCAAGGCTAAGAAATCAAAACCTAAGGACAACCAATCACGAACAACCAATTAGGCTTTCCCCAATAAGGCAACTACTTAAGCTACAGTCGATCAAATAATTCCTTTGCTTTGCTTCCTCCTGTTCTCTATAAAAGTCTTTCCCCTAGCTTTTATTAATAGACCCCCTCTAACCACTTCTGGTTTGGTGTGCCCAACAGGAATTATTTTTTCTCAAACAAACTTCTAAAATTTTTAATATGCTTCAGTTTATCTTTTAACAGAACCATAAAATTGGATCTTTGCTGGAGAGAGTTACCAAGAGTAACTCAGTGATTCCAACTGCAATTGTGTATTTTCAATTTACCATTTTTTCATTTTTCCCTCTGAACTGTTATTTGTACACACTTCTGTCCCCTCCTTGCAGGCAAGGAATCGAAAGAAGGATGTCTTTTCTCAGTGCATATCTTTCTGCAGAGCGAGCAGATACAAGCTGCTGAGACTAAAGTCAACTACTGGTATTTCTAGTTTGGTAAAGCTGAAAGTTCTTAAGAATCATTAGGTTAATAAAGACAAAGGACTTTATAGCCAGATTTTAGACCTGCAGTACTTTCACTGGCTTTTCAAATGTGCAAAGTTATATTAAAGTTATTAAGAAAGTGGTTAAATTATGATAATAGTAACAGTTTCCATCTATGCTATCCCTTTAAGGTTTACAAAACATTTTAACATGATTTACCATACTTAATTTTTTTAAACAAACTTCACGTGATGCCAGCTGTTTATCTTTCAAAGAAAAACTGAATTTTAAAAAGTCATTCTTAGTGTATTACCATGCTCTTAATGAAATAAAGTCAGTGCCTTAGGATGATTATGGTCTGACCTCTAATAATCATTTCTATTTGCAAGTGAAATTTCTATTCAACTTTCCCTAGATATGTATTTATATAAAAGCAGTAGGTCTTAAATTGCAGGCTTCTGGCTAGCAAATTTCTGGTGCACAAAATTTTGGTATTTTGCATTATTTGATTGATGCCTGTCCTACCTAGAATCTGGAGCCAAAATATATTTTTGAAGAATCTTATATGAAACCACTTCCATGCTTTTTAAATTAATATGATTTATTGAATAATTAACAGACCAAATGGAACATATATTTCATGTTTTACCTCCCTGACATCATGGAGCTTACTGTGTGAGGGTGGGAAGGGATAGGAACAAACGTAAATAAATGCAAGAGTTCAGATTCATTCAAGGACTCTGAAGGAAAAGTTCAGCAAACCATGCAGGAGAATAAAAGATTGGATGAGCATGGAAGTCCTGACTGGGGAAGTGCCATCCAGTTGGGAATTTGAACAATGACAACAGTCTAACTGTAAGGAGAGGCACTGTAAGCCAAGGAGGAAAGGTGAGCGGGAGGAAGAGCTTTCCCTGATTCCATCCACACCTGCTATTCACTGTCGAGGTCCCTGTCCTCTGTAGCCTATAATACCATCGTCATTATGCATTATGTGATTATTTATTGTTTAGCTTCCCCACTAAACTGTATATTCCATCAAGGCAAATATCACATTTCTTTTGCTCACTACTGAATTCTCTACACTTTGTATGAGTCTGGCATATAGTAGATGTTCAATAATTAATTCTTGAAAGGACAGCTGAAAAGATACTGGAAATTAGCTACAGCATTAGCTACAGCATGGCTACAGTGCAAGTGAGAAATAAAATATACTTGTATTACCTGTTCAGTTGAGGATATTATTGGCTTTGTATTTTAGTAACTGTGAGTGAGTGTATTTAACAACTATGTCCATTAGCACATATCTTATGCCATTATTAAGCTCAACCACATAAGCTGTTAATTTTTAGCTAGGAGATCGATCCCTGACTTTCCATTTTCATCTTTTGGACTCAATCAGAAAAATCATTGTTTTACAGCTATAAAATCTTCTGTTGATTGGAAAGCATGAAATCATGAGTCTCATGAACTCAAATGCTCAGCATCCCTTTACTATAAAAGGCATAAGTATTGCTGTTACAACAGATGGACTCCATCAAATTGTTGAGGCTTTCCTCCTTCAGACACTAACGGGATAAACAGAATGCCTTCACTGTGGACTTTTCTGAGATACCGGCAGGAAATGTTCTATATAGGTCATCAAGATGGAAGTACCTGGACAAGGGTTCCTGCTGTATATTCTCCATCATCCAGGACGAGTCTGGAGCCGTACCAGAAGGCCAGAGCATAACACAAGAAGATGAGACACCACATGAATCCAGTAAAGAATCCCATCACTATCCCTTTTCTAATTCCCCAACGCTGGGCAAACACAAGATTTTTCTCATACCTGTGAAGAGAAAACATTTGAGTCTATTTCAGCAACAGCAACAGCAGCAGCAGCAGTTCAAGTTAAAATGTTTAAAACAGGCCACAATGCAGTGGTTTTAATCAATGATTATAAAATCATTCCAAACACAGAGCAGCTTTAGGGAAAGAAAACAACAAGAACACCTGTGTAGTTCCTTAAAATTTGCTTCAACCTGGCAATGACAATGTGTTGAAAGGATGATGCCTAACAGAGCCTCATAGCTGATTACTTCTTGGATGAGTACAGTGGGGTAAGCTTTGCCCCAAGAGAAAAGAATTTTCAACACTAATGTTTGACCATGAGGGGTCTAGTATTATTTGTGTTTGAATTCTCTCATTAAGTCACATGACATGAAAGATAATATCTTCCATAGTGGAGGAAATATGCTAATGCAATTTTTTATGAGAAGTAAGGTAACCACTTCACAAACAAAAGAAGCAAAAGAAAAAAAATGAAAAGAGGATAATCAGAGGTTGTAAATCCTATTCTCTTTTTCATTTGGTGAATTTGGTAGCAACTGAGAATGTGATCATACTAGATCTACAACATATGAAATAAAAGTTTAGTTAAGTTGGTGGCTGTTTTATAAAATCAGTACCTGGTACCCGATAAGCACTCAACAAATACTAGATAAATGGAAGAATAAATAAAATCAAAGTTTTGACAACTGTGTTGTCTTGGTCATTTAGGTTTTGATTTTCATTAACAGTTAATCTCCTAGAATAATGGTCTACAATATATCAATACTAAACTTTATTTGATTAAATGGAAATCTTAGACTTAAAAAGAGCATATAGTACAGTAGCTGAATAAAACACATTGAATAAAAAAATGCTCTATAAAAATGTGCAAAATTGCATTTTAGATCAGGTAGGCTTTTCCTTAATGTCAGAAGACAGTGTTTTAGACTGGCATGAAGTATAGTGTGTGTACACACACACCATCAGAGTTTGAAACAAATATCCAACCTAAGATGGCTTTCTAAAAGCCACCAACGGCATCATCTTCAAGAACACAGAGCTAAAGGCTTGGGAGTCTTTTGTAGGTGCTTTGACCAATCTAATTGCTTAGCTTAGCTACCTCTTGTACAAAAGCTCCCTCAGGGTACCATAGCAAGGTGAATCTGCCACTTTATACAAAATGGGGAAGATTCAGGGTAGTATGCAGATCAACAAAGTTCAGGAAAGTGGCAGACATTTCAATAAACTAACCTTTCAACCTCTTTTTTCTCACCACCATAAGCAGCCACTGTTGGAATAGATGAGATGACTTCTTCAGCCACTGCCCCTGCTTTGGCATAGGCCCTCAATTCATGGTCTGTAAACTTGGACACACTCTGAAGTCCAAACGAAAAAAATAAAATGTGAAGACCAGATAATTAGGTAAATCACTCCGCCATTCACTGATTCATCTAGCAGAGCAAACGTGTAGCACAGTTTAATACAAGACTAGATTCCCACTGGAACAGTATTTACCGAGGAAAAGAATTTGGTCCAATTTTGAGCCATGTTAAGCCTCATCCATGGGCGTTTGGTTGTTGACATATCAAAATGATTCCATTAAAGGTCAGCCTCAACAAAACTTCTCACAGAGTATGTCCTAAATAGGGCATTCTATGTGACCAGTGTTTCAGTCATCATGTTAATGACGTTTTCAAGTCAAACCATGTCAGAGTTCATTGCTATTGTCCAAAGGCCATGTCACAGTTTACAGACAAATACCACATGCAAAGACCAGAGGCCCATGCAGGTGTCATATTCATTAGAATACAGAATAAGGGAGAGGTTCTGAGCATGCAAAGGCATGATGCAGCAGAGGTAATTCCATAGGAGAAAGCTTCGCAGGTGGAGACTGCCGGTGGCAGAAGGGGGAGCTTCGGAGCCGCGGAGGAGAGCATAGCAACAGGGGTGCAGAGGGCAAAACGGAGAGATTCTGCACGGAGGATCGGTGCAGAGCAGCACTCACCAGCCAGAGAGGCTTGTCTGCTCACCTTCCAGGGCAGGCGGGGCTGGGAACTGAGGCTCGGGCTTCGGTCAGAGCGCAGGGAGAGGACTGGGGTTGGCAGCGTGAACACAGCCTGAAGGGGCTAGTGCGCCACGGCTAGCCGGGAGGGAGTCCAGGAAAAAGTCTGCAGCTGCTGAAGAGGCAAGAGACTTTTTCTTGCCTCTTTGTTTCCTGGTGCGTGAGGAGAGGGGATTAAGAGCGCCGCCTAAAGGAGCTCCAGAAACAGGGACGAGCCGCGGCTATCAGCACAGACCCCAGAGATGAGTATGAGATTCTAAGGCTGCTGCTGCCGCCACCAAGAAGCCTGTGTGCGAGCACAGCTCACTCTCCACACCTCCCCTCCCGGAGCCTGTGCAGCCCGCCACTGCCAGCGTCCCGGGATCCAGGGGCAACTTCCCTGGGAGAACGTATGGCCCTCCTCAGGCTGGTGCAACTTCCTGCTGGCCTCTGCCGCCACAGGCTTGACCCGCATCCGTACCCCTTCCTCCCCCCGGCCTGAGTGAGCCAGAGCCCCTGAATCAGCTGCTCCTTTAACCCCGTCCTGTCTGAGCAAACAGACGCCCTCAGGCGACCTACACACAGAGGTGGGGCCAAATCCAAAGCTGAACCCCGGGAGCTGTGCGAGCAAAGAAGAGGAAGGGAAATCTCTCCCAGCAGCCTCAGGAGCTGTGGATTAAGTCTCCATAATTGACTCAACTGTAGGGACTCAACTAACTAGTTTTGCTTTTTACAAAAGGAAAGAAAAAGACATTGCACTTAATATTAAACAAGTTAGTTTTTCTAAAATTGGACCTGGATTGAGTCCTAGTTAGAATCAACCACCAAAGACTTCCCTGGCACAGATTAAGAAACAAGAAGGGGAAAAAGAAAATGTTGTGAAAGATTAACTGACTCAGAAACCTAAAAATATATATAGTACCCAGACTAAGCGAGTTTATTTTCCAAGTTTTTCCGAACTTTTATCAGCAAAACCCTTATCAAACAAAATCTTAGACAGAATTTTAACATATAAGTGAAAGTGGTATTTTATTACAATATATTTATTTCACAAGTCCACATTTTATAAATCTTGTGAATTGAAAGGCAACAATAAAGGAAAGTAAGGCTATTTTCATCAACATTAAAATTTGACTTTGGATGGTATGGCAGTTTTTACCACAATCCTCTTCTAATTTACTTCTGAAATATGTAATGAGCATAGTAATGAGAAAATTAAGTAGTTGCGAATGTTATCAGTTTTTATTGTAATGGCACATTAAAGAATCTCTTGATACTTCAATTAAACTGATATAGGAACTTAAAAGATGTATATTGGGAAATACCTAACAGTTGTTCATGTTTCCCATCATAGGTATGTAAAAGTCATACAAAGGCAGACAAAACCTACGATCAGTTCTAATATGTCATATTCTAATATGTCATATATTGCCGCCTCCACCTTTTTCTGTCCTGCTTTTGAATTGAGCTTAGTGAAATTGCTCGTGTCATTTTACACAAATATAAACACACCTGAATTCAAGAAGAAACAAGTGCAGAGCTACAACATTCCAAATCGGTGACACATTTACAAGAAGTTGAAATATGGACACTGAGACAAGAGAAACTGTGCTTTGAGCCTATTTGAAATAAAGTTAACCAGTTTATGTTGTTGGTCTCTAACATGTTAAAACGTGACATATGATCCATTTGAGTGTGAATATTAATCTTTTGTGGGTTTGAAGAAAGAGATTAAATTTTTTTTGGAGGGAAAAAAATGCTGAATCAAATGTTGGCAGACTCCCCAGTGACCCTCTGTGGAAGTTGAGGCTTTCCTGGCGTGCAGCTGGAAAGCATCTGGTAGGAAAGACTGTTGTAAAACTTGCATGATTTGGTGGATTGGGAAAAAAATAAAAGCTAATATCTCTTTAGTAATTAATTCTGTGCCAGATGCCATGCTAAGTGCCTAACATGGATAATGCCTTGAGTCATCACAATGACTTTGGGAGGTACTAACCTTATTTTAAAGATGAGGAAACTGACATTTTGACAAGTTGAACATATCTTTTTTGAGCCAGGTGGTAGAGCCAGGTGGTGACCTAGTTAAGTGGAATGAGTTCTTTGCTATTGTCACTCTGTATTACCTGGGAAACGTTTGAGTAATACAGCCAGTAGAGTGTAGAGAGTATTTTGCTAGAAAATACAGTCATGGAGATCGGTACCTGTTGCTCAATGATGTGAATGTGTGTGCAGCTTTTCACTTAAATTCTATTCTCATTTACAGCAAATTATTAGTGTGCCTGACCCCATGATCTGTTATCTAATGTGGCTGCTCTAAAAGTAAAATAGAATAATTTCTCAATCCTTGGGAGTGTTTTTTAACTGGGATGACCCCAAATTCCTACTCCTATATTTTTCTTGGCCTGCATACCTGGGGAATGGAAACAGTGACCGGGATACTTCTCTGAATGGGTCAGATAACCCTCTCTCTGAAACTGATCAAATGGAATGGAGAACACAATGTAATTGCAGAAATCTCTTTTATTTGTTGGGCCTTTCTGAGGGGAGCATCTGAACTTGGGAGACCACAGGAAGCCACAGGCACACTGCAGAGTGAGTGGGGATTTAGAATCAGGCTTCCTTGAATTTGAATCCTATTCTGTCATTCACTGGCTGTGCAGTTCCAGACAAGTCCCTTTACCTCTCTGAGCCTCCATTTCTTATATTTAAAATGGCATTAATACTTTATAAGATTGTTGTAAAATTAGAGATCATGTCCTTGAGGCTCCTAATAGTGCCTGGCAAAATAGTAAATATTCAATTAATGTAGTTGCTATTGTTATTAATACAATAATATTTGTGTTATTAAAACATGATTAATCCCTAATCTAATAATGGAATGTTATTTGATACTGAGTAATAATCAAACAAAATAAATCAAAATGGTGATAATGATGTTGACTAAACGTACTCAGGAGAAGGGAATCAGGCTTCACATTTTTGGTTGTTTCTCAGCACAAAAGTCTTCCCATGGAGAGAAGTGAGAAGACATTCTTACCAGACCAATGACAGCTGCTCCAATCCCAATGAGAGGGCTGACAGAGATAATAACCAAGGTCAGTTTCCAACCCCGGTAAAATCCCAGCAGGAACCCACAGACGCTCGTGGTCATGCGCTGAATGAAAATGGCCATTTGGTCAGCAATGGCATCATTGATTTTGCTAATATCACTAGAAACAAGAGAGGCTTTGGTCACTAAAACTGAATTTGGTCAATTCAATATCTTGCTGAGAAAGTACAGTCTTTCCTTTCTAAACACTCCTATTTCTGTACCCCATTGCCCTTGGGAAACTTAATAGCTTCTCACATCTTGGAAATTTTGCTGCAGCTTGGGAGGGCAGCAAGCCTCTCCCCTCATAGCCAAGGGAGTGTGTCCTTAATCCAGTTTTCCTGACTGGTGTTCAGTCAACATAGGCAAAGACTTTTGGAAACCCTTTTATTTGTCCCTTTCTTTCTTAAAGCTAATATCCTTGTTTTGTCCTAAACAGCCCTTCTTTCCTTTATACCTGCTAAATCTTTTCAGCCACAAGGTTCTACTCACATACCACCTATTTCATAAAAATTTATATAATCCCCCAGGGAGAAGTAATAACTTCTTTCCTGTGTTTCCATAGCAATGTAATTAATCTGTATACATGTGTATATGTATGTGTATGTAATTATTGCTTTCTGCTTATAGGCAGTATAGAAATGTGGTTAACAGCACAGACTCTGGAGCCAGACTCCGAATTTAAACACAAGCTCTTCTTGGGCAAGTAACTTAGCCTTTCTGTGCCTCAGTTTCCTCATCTATAAAATGCAGATAAAAACAGAACCTACCTCAGTCGGTAGCAGTGAAGATTAGTTAATACACGTAAAGTATTGGGTTGGCCCAAAAGTTCGTTCGGGTTTTTCTGTAACATATGGAAAATCCAAACGAACTTTTTGGCCAACCCAATATGTAGACCCAGTGTCTAGCATATAGTAAACAATCAATGTATGTTAGCTCTGATTATTTGCTTGAACCCTTTATCCCTCCTACTAGGCTATAAGTTCCTTGAGATCAGGAGCTCTGTGGCATATCTTTATGCCTTGCACAGGGTAAGTGCTCCAGAGTATTGGTTGACTATAATTACATTAAATTCATATTCCTGTGAACATTCCCATAATCTCTTGTCCAGATGGAGCAAACAATGCTCAGGACTTGATAGCAAAAAAGGACCTTAGACATTACAGAGAGATTACACAATTGTATTCTAGCAAGGTTAAGTATTTGTTCAAGGTCAAAGTAAGTAAAGGGCAGAATGAGTGCTGGAGTCTAGGGTCCCCAACATTCAGTCTGCTTTTATCTTCACTACACTACACATTAACTGTCTTTCATGGGACCTCAAACTTAAATTCAACACGGTTCAACGGTTCTCATTACTCAGGGCTCATTCAAAAATTATGAGTGGGGGGGGGCGGGGCAGGGCACTATTAATGACCTAAACTAGTATTTAGATATAAACTGGATTTAAATGTAGTTTTTCAGTTTGAATCTTTCTCAAACTATTTTGAATTTTTTTTTTGTCACTATATGTGGAAATTATGTCAAGAGGCAAAGCAAGATAATTCTTTCTAATCATATTGTTTTCCTTAGGGGGACATAGATTGTGATATCCCTCAATTTCTTCTCTTGATATCAAATAACCCTACATCCTTTAAACTCTCTTCTATAATACTTCATTTCTAGTATTTTAGTCCAGGACCTATAAACCAAATTATAGCATCCCGACTTTCAATTTTTAAGTAATTTTGGAGGAGCTTCAAGATGGCAGAAGAATAAGACGCAGAGATCACCTTCCTCCCCAAAAATACATCAGAAATACATCTACATGTGGAACAACTCCTACAGAACACCTACTGAGCGCTGGCAGAAGACCTCAGACCTACCAAAAGGCAAGAAACTCCCCACATACCTGGGTAGGGCAAAAGAAAAAAGAAAAAAGACAAAAGACTAGGGAGGGGACCTGCACCAGTGGGAGGGAGCTGTGAAGGCGGAAAGGTTTCCACACACTAGGAAGGCCCTTCGCAGGTGGAGACTGGGGGTGGTGGAGGCAGGAAGCTTCGGAGCCGTGGAGGAGAGCACAGCAACAGGGGTGCGGAGGGCAAAGTGGAGAGATTCCCACATAGAGGATCGGTGCCCATCGGCACTCACTAGCCCGAGAGGCTTGTCTGCTCACCCGCCAGGCCAGGCGGGGCTGGGAGTTGAAGCTCGGGCTTCTGTCAGAGCGCAGGGACAGGACTGGGGTTGGCAGTGTGAACACAGCCTGCAGGTGGTTAGTGCACCACAGCTAGCCGGGAGGGAGTCTGGGGAAAAGTCTGGACCTGCCGAAGAGGCAAGAGACTTTTTCTTCCCTCTTTGTTTCCTGGTGCCCAAGGAGAGGGGATTAAGAGCGCCGCCTAAAGTAGCTCCAGAGAAGGGCGTGAGCCGCGGCTAACAGCGCGGACCCCAGAGACGGGCATGAGACGCTAGGGCAGCTACTGCCACCACCAAGAAGCCTGTGTGTGAGCACAGGTCATTATCCACACCTCCCTTCCAGGGAGCCTGTGCAGCCCCCCACTGCCAGGGTCCCGGGATCCAGGGACAACTTCCCTGGGAGAACGCACGGCCCACCTCAGGCCTGTGCAATGTACTGCCGGCCTCTGCCGCCACAGGCTTGCCCCACATCGTGCTCCTCCCTCTCCCTGGCCTGAGTGAGCCCGAGGCCCCGAGTGAGCGGCTCCTTTAACCCCGTCCTGTCTGAGCAAACAGACGCCCTCAGGCGACCTACACAAAGAGGCGGGGCCAAATCCAAATCTGAGCCCCAGGAACTGTGCAAAGAAGAGAAAGGGAAATCTCTCCCAGCAGCCTCAGGAGCAGTGGATTGAATCTTCACAATCAACTTGATGTACCCTGCATCTGTGGAATACCTGAATAGACAGCGAATCATCCCAAATTGAGGAGGTGGACTTTGAGAGCAAGATTTATTATTTTTTCCCCTTTTCCTCTTTTTGTGAGTGTGTATGTGTATGCTTCTGTGTGAGATTTTTGTCTGTATAGCTTTGCTTTGACCATTTGTCCTAGGGTTCTATCCGTCCGTTTTTGTTTTTTTTTTTTACTTAAAAAATTTTTTTTTCTTAATAAATATTTTTTATTTTTATAACTTTATTTTATTTTATCTTACTTTATTTTATTCTCTTTTATCCTCTTTCTTTCTTTCTAATTTTTCTCCCTTTTATTCTGAGCCATGTGGATGAAAGTCTCTTGGTGATGCAGCCAGGAGTCAGTGCTGCGCCTCTGAGGTGGGAGAGCCAACGTCAGGACACTGGTCCACAAGACACCTCCCAGCTCCACGTAGTATCAAATGGCGAAAATCTCCCAGAGATCTCGATCTCAACACCAGCACCCAGCTTCACTCAACGACCAGCAAGGTTAAGTGCTGGACACCCTATGCCAAACAACTAGTAAGACAGGAGCACAACCTCACCCATTAGAAGAGAGGCTGCCTAAAATCATAATAAGTCCACAAACAACCCAAAACACACCACCAGATGTGGACCTGCCCACCAGAAAGACAAGATCCAGCCTCATCCACCAGAACACAGACACTAGTCCCATCCACCAGGAAGCCTACACAACCCACTGAACCAACTTTAGCCACTGGGGACAGACACCGAAAACAACAGGAACTACGAACCTGCAGCCTGCAAAAAGGAGAGCTCAAACACAGTAAGATAAGCAAAATGAGAAGACAGCAAAACACACAGCAGATGAAGGAGCAAGATAAAAACCCACCAGACCTAACAAATGCAGAGGAAGTAGGCAGTCTACCTGAAAAAAAGAATTCAGAATAATGATAGTAAAGATGATCCAAAATCTTGGAAATAGAATAGAGAAAATGCAAGAAATGTTTAACAAGGACCTAGAAGAACTAAAGATGAAACATGTAACGATGAACAACACAATAAATGAAATTAAAAATACTCTAGAAGGGATCAATAGAAGAATAACTGAGGCAGAGGAACGGATAAGTGACCTGGAAGGTAAAATAGTGGAAATAACTACTGCAGAACAGAATAAAGAAAAAAGAATGAGAAGAACTGAGGACAGTCTCAGAGACCTCTGGGACAACATTAAATGCACCAACATTCTAATTACAGGGGTTCCAGAAGAAGAAGAGAAAAAGAAAGGGACTGAGAAAATATTTGAAGAGATTAGAGTTGAAAATTTCCCTAATATGGGAAAGGAAATAGTTAATCAAGTCCAGGAAGCACAGAGAGTCCCATACAGGATAAATGTAAGGAGAAACACGCCAAGACATATATTAATCAAACTGTCATAAATTAAATACAAAGAAAACATATCAAAAGCAGCAAAGGAAATACAACAAATAACACACAAGGGAATCCCCATAAGGTTAACAGCTGATCTTTCAGCAGAAACTCTTCAAGCCAGAAGGGACTGGCAGGACATATTTAAAGTGATGAAGGAGAAAAACTTACAACCAAGATTACTCTACCCAGCAAGGACCTCATTCAGATTTGATGGAGAAATTAAAACGCTTACAGACAAGCAAAAGCTGAGAATTCAGCACTACCAAACCAGCTTTACAACAAATGCTAAAGGATCTTCTCTAGTCAAGAAACACAAGAGAAGGAAAAGACCTACAATAGCAAACCCAAAACAATTAGGAAAATGGGCATAGGAACATACATGTCAATAATTACCTTAAATGTAAATGGATTAAATGCTCCCACCAAAAGACACAGACTGGCTGAATGGATACAGAAACAGGACTCATATATATGCTGTCTACAAGAGACCCACATCAGACTTAGAGACACATACAGACTGAAAGTGAGGGAATGGAAAAAGATATTCCATGCAAATGGAAACCTAGAAAGCTGGAGTAGCAATTCTCATATAAGACAAAGTAGACTTTAAAATAAAGACTATTAGAAGAGACAAAGAAGGACACTACATAATGATCAAGGAATCGATCCAAGAAGAAGATATAACAATTGTAAATATTTATGCACCCAACACAGGAACACCTCAATACATAAGGCAAATACTAACAGCCATAAAAGGGAAAACTAATAGTAACGCATTCATAGTAGGGGACTTTAACACCCCACTTTCACCAATGCACAGTTCATCATTAAACACAAGCTTTAAATGATACATTAAACAAGATGGACTTAATTGATATTTATAGGACATTCCATCCAAAAACAACCGAATACACATTTTTCTCAAGTGCTCATGGAACATTCTCCAGGATAGATCATATCTTGGGTCACAAATCAAGCCTTGGTAAATTTAAGAAAACTGAAATTGTATCAAGTATCTTTTCCGACCACATCGCTATGAGACTAGATATCAATTACAGGAAAAGATCTGCAAAAAATACAAACACATGGAGGCTAAACAATACACTACTTAATAATGAAGTGATCACTGAAGAAATCAAAGAGAAAATCAAAAAATACCTAGAAACAAATGACAATGCAGACACGACAACCCAAAACCTATGGGATGCAGCAAAAGCTGTTCTAAGAGGGAAGTTTATAGCAATACAATCCTACCTTAAGAAACAGGAAACATCTCAAATAAACAACCTAACCTTGCACCTAAAGCAATTAGAGAAAGAAGAATTTAAAAAACCCAAAGTTAGCAGAAGGAAAGAAATCATAAAGATAAGATCAGAAATAAATGGAAAAGAAATGAAGGAAATGATAGCAAAGATCAATAAAAGTAAAAGCTGGTTCTTTGAGAAGATAAACAAAATTGATAAACCATTAGCCAGACTCATCAAGAAAAAAAGGGAGAAGACTCAAATCAATAGAAATGAAAAAGGAGAACAACTGACACTGCTGAAATACAAAAGATCATGAGAGATTACTACAAGTAACTCTATACCAATAAAATGGACAACCTGGAAGAAACGGACAAATTCTTAGAAATGCACAACCTTCTGAGACTGAACCAGGAAGAAATAGAAAATATGAACAGAACTATCACAAGCACTGAAATTGAAACTGTGATTAAAAATCTTCCAACAAACAAAAGCCCAGGACCAGATGGTTTCACAGGTGAATTCTATCAAACATTTAGAGAAGAGCTAACACCTATCCTTCTCAAACTCTTCCAAAATATAGCAGAGGGAGGAACACTACCAAACTCAATCTATGAGGCCACCATCACCCTGATACCAAAACCAGACAAAGATGTCGCAAAGAAAGAAAACTACAGGCCAATATCACTGAAGAACATAGATGCAAAAATCCTCAACAAAACACTAGGAAACAGAATCCAACAGCACATTAAAAAATCATACACCATGATCAAGTGGGGTTTATCCCAGGAATCCAAGGATTCTTCAATATATGCAAATCAATCAATGTGATACACCATAGTAACAAGTTGAAGGAGAAAAACCATAGGATCATCTCAACAGATGCAGAGAACGCTTTTGACAAAATTCAACACCCATTTATGATAAAAACTCACCAGAAAGTAGGCAAAGAGGGAACTTCTTACCTCAGTATAATAAAGGCCATACAAGACAAACCCACAGCCAACATCATCCTCAATGGTGAAAACCTGAAACCATTTCCACTAAGATCAGGAACAAGACAAGGTTGCCCGCTCTCACCACTATTATTCAACATAGTTTTGGAAGTTTTAGCCACAGCAATCAGAGAATAAAAAGAAATAAAAGAAATCCAAATTGGAAAAGAAGAAGTAAAGCTGTCACTGTTTGCAGATGACATGATACTATATATAGAGAATCCTAAAGATGCTACCAGAAAGCTACTAGAGCTAATCAATGAATTTGGTAAAGTAGCAGGATACAAAATTAATGCACAGAAATCTCTTGCATTCCTATACACTAATGATGAAAAATCTGAAAGTGAAATTAAGAAAACACTCCCATTTACCATTGCAACAGAGAATAAAATATCTAGGAATAAACCTACCTAAGGAGAAAAAAGACCTGTATGCAGAAAATTATAAGACCCTGATGAAAGAAATTAAAGATGAAACAAATAGATGGAGAGATATACCATGTTCTTGGATTGGAAGAATCAATATTGTGAAAATGACTCTACTACCCAAAGCAATCTACAGATTCAATGCAATCCCTATCAAACTACCACTGGTATTTTTCACAGAACTAGAATAAAAAATTTCACAATCTGTATGGAAACACAAAAGACCCTGAATAGCCAAAGCAATCTTCAGAAAGAAAAACAGAGTTGGAGGAATCAGGCTCCCTGACTTCAGACTATACTACAAAGATACAGTAATCAAGACAGTATGGTACTGGCAAAAAAACAGAAATATAGATCAATGGAACAGGATAGAAAGCCCAGAGATAAACCCACACACATATCACCTTATCTTTGATAAAGGAGGCAAGAATATACAGTGGAGAAAAGACAGCCTCTTCAATAAGTGGTGCTGGGAAAACTGGACAGCTACATGTAAAAGAATGAAATTAGAGCACTCCCTAACACCATACACAAAAATAAACTCAGAATGGATTAAAGACCTAAAGGTAAGGCCAGACACTATCAAACTCTTAGAGGAAAACACAGGCAGAACACCCTATGACATAAATCACAGCAATATCCTTTTTGACCCACCTCCTAGAGTAATGGAAATAAAAACAAAAATAAACAAATGGGATCTAATGAAACTTAAAAGCTTTTGCAGAGCAAAGAAAACCATAAACAAGACGAAAAGACAGCCCTCAGAATGGGAGAAAATATTTGCAAATGAAGCAGCTGACAAAGGATTAATCTCCAAAATTTACAAGCAGCTCATGCAGTTCACTATCAAAAAACCAAACAACCCAATCCAAAAATGGGCAGAAGATCTTAATAGACATTTCTCCAAAGAAGATATACAGATATGCAACAAACACATGAAAGAATGCTCAACATCATTAATCATTAGAGAAATGCAAATCAAAACTACAATGAGATATCAACTCACACCAGTCAGAATGGCCATCATGAAAATATCTACAAACAATAAGTGCTAGAGAGGGTGTGGAGAAAAGGGAACCCTCTTGCACTGTTGGTGGGAATGTAAATTGATAGAGCCACTATGGAGAACAGTATGGAGGATCCTTTAAAAACGAAAAATAGGGCTTCCCTGGTGGCGCAGTGGTTGAGAGTCCTCCTGCCGATGCGGGGGATACAGGTTCGTGCCCCAGTCTGGGAAGATCCCACATGCCACGGAGCGGCTGGGCCCGTGATCCATGGCCTCTGAGCCTGTGCGTCCGGAGCTTGTGCTCCGCAATGGGAGAGGCCACGTCAGTGAGAGGCCCACGTACCACAAAAAATAAATAAATAAATAAATAAAATAAAAACTAAAAATAGAACTACCATATGACCCAGCCATCCGACTACTGGGCATATACCCTGAGAAAACCATAATTCAAAAAGAGTCATGTACCATAATGTTCACTGCAGCTCTATTTACAATAGCCAGGACATGGAAGCAATTTAAGTGTCCATCGACAGATGAATGGATAAAGAAGATGTGG
>RJWK010044434.1:0-18378 GCA_004363435.1 Platanista minor | reverse complement strand
AAAAAAAAAAAAAAAAAAAAAAAAAGATTATCTTCCTGACCTTTAGGCTGGAGTTCCTAAAATCACTGCATAGGGATCATCTGAGGCCATTGCCTTAAGGAGTCATTAAAGAGTCTTAAATTGGGTAGAAAATGGAACGCCAGGGCTGGCAGGAGAGTCAACATACTTGGTGAATGGAGGTGCAAACCACTGACAACTAACAATACCGTGCCCTACCACTCCAGTACTTTACATTTGACGGTTGTTTTAAAGTTAAAGTAATAACGTATTGTTGCAAAATTTTAAATCATTAAGTAGAAAGTGAAAGTGTTGTTCACCTGGGCCCACACCCAGGTGAATTACCTTATAAAGTTTAGAGACTTTATCTTCTCTTTTCAGATTGTTATTTCTCTTTATTTTCTTGTACAAATACATGGGCTAGGATTTCTGCAGTACTAAGTAATAGTGATGATCCTTGTCTGGTTTTTGATTTGAATTTTTATAATGTATTAAGCATGCTGCTGATATATATATCTTGTTAAAACATTTTTATTAGAAATGGTTCTGGAATTTCATCAGATGCTGTCTAGCCTCTCTGTTATCAAATCATTTTTTCTCCTTTGACTTCCTAAATGTAGTAGAATATAGATTTTCTTTTTTTTTTTGGCCCCTCCATGTGGCTTGGGGGATCTTTCTTAGTTCCTTGACCAGGGATTGAACCCGGGCCCTCGGCAGTGAAAGAAAGTGCAGAGTCCTAACCACTGGACCACCAGGGAATTCCCTAAATTTTCTGGTACTGAACTACTGCCTTCCTGCAGTGAACCCCACTTCATCATGGAGTGATATTCCTTTAATGTGCACCTGGATTTTATTGTGAATTTTTGCCTCCATATTTATAAGTGCATTGGTCTGCTTTTATTATTTTTATATTACTGTCTATTGTTTGGGGGGTAAGCTTTGATATCTGTGCTACACTATAATGTGTTTGGAAATATATTGGCGAAAGTCTTACACTTCAGACTTTGGACCAATTTAAAAAGCATTCTGATATACTGAAGTTTTGAAGACTCTTCTCTGGTTGGGTTGGCTCTTTTTCTTGGATTAATTTTGGTAGTATATGTGTTTCTAGACAATCATCTATGACGTTTAGGTTTACAAATATAACTATGAGATGTACATAGTAATTTTTAAATTATATTTTATTTTCCTTTACATTCGTGGATATTTTCTGCTTCTTAGTTATATTTGTGTTTTGCCTTCCTCCCTCCCCTCTTTTTTCTTGTTAGGCTAGATAGTGGTTTTTATTTAGTTTTACATAGAATTACATTTTTAAAAAATAAGTGGTTACTCAGGCAGTTTTTATTGTTTTTTGATTCCTGATTTTCGACCTTAATAAAATTCTTTCTTCGTCTTTTCTTCCCTTTTCATTGAGTTAGATATTTCATTCATTTAGTAGTATTTCTTGATTTATAAGAAGTATTATTATTTCTTATAATTTTCATAGAGCTATGAAATTTCCTCTAAGTACAGCTTTTACTAAATTCCACATTTTACATACATAAGATTTTTAAAGTCACATTCCGTAGTTGAGTGTTTTTCTGTTTATCCGAACTTGTTTAGGATAATGTTAAAAAAAAATTCCAAGTGTTGGAATTTTTTGTTTTCCTTTTTCCTCTAGATTTGCTGCTGTGTAAGTAGAAATGATGGACTACTTTTTTTCTATTTGTAATTTATAATCTCTTAATTCTGGCATTAGAGATGCTTGTAAACCTCCATGGGCATTTGAAAACCTTTGTAAATGTCTCATACTTGCTTGAAATGAAAATCTGCTTTCTGTTTCCGGGATACAGAATTTGAAACGTGTCTCTTAATTCTATTAATTCTGTTATTTCTATCCTTAGTTGCCTTTCTCCATTTAACATATTAAGTACTTATGTCTGTCTCTTCTTGTATTGTTTTTTTTTTTTCTTTTTTTTCTCCAGCTGGTGCTGTTTGGGGGGGGGAGGGGCATAAATATTCCCGATCAGTCTTCATTGTGGATTGTACGTTTTTACATTATTAAATGTTCATCTTTATTTATTTATTTATTTTTGGCCGTGCCTTGCGGCATGCGGGTTCTTAATTCCCCGACCAGGGACTGAACCCGGGCCCCCTGCAGTGGAAGCTCGGAGTCCTAACCACTGGACCTCCAGGGAATTCCCTTAATGTTCATCTTTAAAACTTTTCAAAACTTATTTTCCTTTACATTTGTGGAAATTTTTTATTTTTTGCTTTTGCAAAAATTTAAAGATAAGCTTACAAGCTTTTTTATCTTGAATTAATAACCATGAGTAAAATTTATCAAGATATCCCTACTTTTCTTGATATACTTTTACCATATTATCACTTTAAAGATTTTGTGTCATTTTACAGTGTATCTCTTGTAGACAAAATGCAATTAGAGTTCATTTTTGAACCTAGTCTGGGAATATTTTCCATAGTAGTTTATTGATTGAACGTATACGCTTGACTCTAATTAATTTTTTGCACGTACTTGTATATGTCTACGCACTTTTCCTTTGTTCTCTGTTTTTTACTCTGTGGGCTGTGTTTGCTTTGATCAAAAAAAAAGATTAAAAACTAGTCTATTTTTATTTTTATTACTAATTAAATTTTTAGCTTTGATACCTCTATTTAGTAACTTCAGAAAGAATACTATCAAGTATTTATATTTGTCTTTCTGTGAGAGTTGAGAATATTCTTCCACTTACATTTATCCTCTGATGCCAACCACCCCCACCTCTTTCTTTTTAACTTGTTCAATTTTTAAAATTTATTTTGTTGAAGTGTAGTTGATTGACAATGTGGTGTTAATTTCTGCTGTACAGCATAGTGATTCCGTTATACATACATATGCAGTCTTTTTGATATTCTTTTCCATTATGGCTTATTGCAAGGTATTGAATATAGTTCCCTGTGCTATACAGTAGGACCTTGTTACTTATGCATTCTATATATAATGGTTTACATCTGCTAATCCCAACTCCCAATCCATCCCTCCCACCTCTTTATTTTTGTTGTTATGCTTGAGGATTTTTCCCAATTCTATTATAATTTTATTGTTATTATATGGAATAATCTACTGTTTTTATAATTGTTCCCTTTAAGGGATTGTAATTTTGTTTTGGTTTGTAATTATTATAAATTGATCAATCTTTGTTCTAAATGTAAGTGGATTCTGTGTTCACATCCTCTCTTTACCTCTAAATTCCGCCCCCCCTTTTTTTTTTTTTTTGCGGTATGCGGGCCTCTCACTATTGTGGCCTCTCCCGTTGAGGAGCACAGGCTTCGGACGCGCAGGCTCAGCGGCCATGGCTCACGGGCCCAGCCGCTACACGGCATGTGGGATCCTCCCGGACTGGGGCATGAACCCGTGTCCCCTGCATCTGCAGCAGGCGGACTCTCAACCACTGCGCCACCAGGGAAGCCCCTAAATTCCCCATTATTGAGATCTCGATTTTGAACTTTCTCTTGGTTGGATATATTACATCACTGAATAGATTTTGAAGAAGAGTCAGGAAGTGCAGCATTCCCTGACTGTGCTGATTGGAAAATGTGTTATTACTTTTATACATGTTTGCAAATTCAGTTGCGAAATGAATACTCCAATCTTGCTCTCTCTTTCTCAAGCCTCTGTAGACATCCATTCACTGCTCTTTATCATTGAATGTTACTGGGAAGAAGTTTGTGGCTGTCTGACTTTTCCCCGTGCAATTGACTAATTTTTAAATATCTTGATTTTGTAGAATTCAGTGATTATCCTAGAAAACTGTAACTTTACCGAGATGTCTCAATTTTGATGATTCTCTGTTACTTTTCCCTGGAACATCAGATACTCCTTTATTTCGAGGAAGTTATTTTCCATCACAGATTTGAGCATATTTTGTTTTGCCCTGTTTTGTTTTACTGTCTACCGAGAGTACCTTTTATCTGTGTGTTGGATCTGTGTTTTCAAACTCTCTTACCTAATGTCATGTTCTCTACTTGCTTTCATCTACTTGTCCTCTTCCTCTGCATTTTGTGCAGTTTTTTTGAAGACTTTTCCACATCATCAACTTTGGCTCTGGTTTATGGATTTTGCCTCTTATTACTTTAATATATTTATTGGCTCTGCAGTGATAATTAGTTTTGTTGTCAGTTTCTTTCTTCAACTGCCAGCTTCTCTTTTATCTCATGCTGATGTCTTATCATCTTATCTTTGATCTCTTCTTTTATAGTATCTCTGTTAATTGTTGTGTGTAATATTTTTCTGTGCCCTGTTCTTTCAAAATACATTGTTCATTGGTCTTTTCCATGCCATGTTTCCTTCTGTCACTTTTTTTGGCCTCAGTTCACTTTTTCTAACTTACTCATCTTCAGTTAGGACATGACTCTCAACTTTCTCTTGGCCCCCAGGTAGTGAGGATAATATCTCTCTCAATCTCCTTCTTAAATCCTGCTTAATTCTGCTTTCAGAACCTGAGTTTGGGTCTGGATGGACTGCCTTTCTTCTGTAGCCTTCAGCAATCTACAAGGGTCCTGATGAGATGCCTAGGTAGGACACAGTTGATGAATCTTATCTCTGAACTCTGTGATTCTAAGTTTTAAGTACTGCTTTAGATTTGAGGGTCCCATAGATCTACTGGTTTGTTGTGGCCAGTGTTGTTTTGTTTTGTTTTTTCTTTGTTTATATTTTCCTCTTTCTTTTCCTTCGTCCAAGACTTCGTTTGCAGTTTGAGACAATTAGCCGCCATTTTTTCTGGAAGTCCCTTGGTTAGCTTAAAGCCCATATCCTTGTTCTGAGGGATTTCCAAACACTTCTGTGTTTTCAGACGTTGATCCTTACAGTAGATTTAACTCTGCACTGCACCACTCCAAGTTTGAATGTTTTCTAATAAGATTTTGTTTATTATGAAAGCCTTCTGTCATACAAGAGTCTTGGGTCCTGAGGATTTACCCAACTCTTAGTATTTTCTGTATAAAATACTCCAATTCTTTCCTTTTTGGATTGCCACATCCCACTTTAGAAATGTCAGGGACACCATGTCATGAACCATTCTTGAATTATTAAGGGAGATGAATATCAGTATCAGCATTGTCTTGGCCACAGTATTCATTCTTTCACAGATATTAACTGTCTTTTATGGGTGTGCTCTTATTAACTTCTGTTGCTGGGTTCTGCAACTTAGTATTTTCCCATTAATTGTTAAATAAGAAGTGAAATATTTGCAAACATTAGTCTTCTCCTAGGCTCTTTAAAGACTGCATAGCTATTATCGTATTCATTCAATCAACAGGGCTTATAAGTAGGGCTCCCAGTGTGATGGAGAAGGGAACTCAGCATTCTAGCTGCGGGTCTCAGGGACTAGAGGGAAGATTTGATCTTGGTCTTAAAACTGGAGTGAGCGTGAGGATCCCCTTGAGGGCTTGTTAAAATACAGATTGCGTGTGGGGCCCTACCCCCAGGGTTTCTGATTCGCGGAGTCTGGAGTGGAACCTGAGAAATTGCATTCCTAATGAATTCTTGGCCGATGCTGATGCTGCTGGTCTAGGGACCTCTCTCTGAGAATCATTTTCTTAAAGGATGGGAATTATGTGGATCTTCAAAATGTAGGTAAAAGTATTCTACAGGGAGGGAAACATGGACAAACATGGAGATCTCAGCATCCTCCTGATTTCTAAGTTATTCTTTTTTTTTTTTTTAATTTATTTAATTAATTTATTTTTGGCTCCGTTGGGTCTTTATTGTTGCACACGGGCTTTTTCTAGTTGCGGTGCGTGGGCTTCTCACTGCGGTGGCTTCTCTTGTTGTGGAGCACGGGCTCTAGGCTCGCTGGCTTCAGTAGTTGCGACATGCGGGCTGAGTAGTTGTGGCTCGCGGGCTCTAGAGCGCAGGCTCAGTATTTGTGGCACATGGGCTTAGTTGCTCCACGGCATGTGGGATCTTCCCGGACCAGGGCTCGAACCCGTGTCCCCTGCATTGGCAGGTGGATTCTTAAGCGCTGCGCCACCAGGGAAGCCCTCTGAGTCATTCTTTTCATTATGGTAAGGGACTCTTTCCTAAGAGACCCATATGGGGGGAGTATTTAAAAAGTTAAAGATGGTTACTGGCCTTTTATTTTTTATTTTAAATTTTTTTATTATTATCTTTTTTTTTTTTTGCGGTATGCGGGCCTCTCACTGTTGTGGCCTCTCCCGTTGCGGAGCACAGGCTCCGGACGCACAGGCTCAGTGGCCATGGCTCACGGGCCCAGCCGCTCCGCGGCATGTGGGATCTTCCCAGACCAGGGCACGAAGCCGTGTCCCCTGCATTGGCAGGCGGACTCTCAACCACTGCACCACCAAGGAAGCCCTACTGGCCTTTTAGATGCATTTAGTTTTTCATATCCAACAAATGGATATAGATACCTACTAAGAGTATAGATAAATAAGGGATAAATGTATAATATAATATAGTATAATATAACATAAATGTATTAGTAAATGTGGTGAAATATTCTAAGTTGTGGTTGGTTTCAGGATATGACATGTAATTTGAAATGGCATCTGGTGTCAACAGTATTCTGAAATTATTGGTCTGAGCCACTGACTAGCTGTGCCACAAGGAGACAGGTTCATTTTAAGTGAACTGACCCTGATATTTACAGACACCCCTACGGCTCATTCAGCCGGCCTCTTCAGCGACTTTGTTGGCAGAGCACATTTTCCATACGAAACAAGACGATGTTTCTCATGGGGTAGATTTGGTGGGCGTAAAGCTACTACATAACCTTGTTCTGATTCCATGAGGTTGGATTCTGAGGAAAGATAATTCAGTGTTATGGATCTCGTTCTTTTGTGTATACCTTTGGCAGCAACTTTCGGTCTTCCAAACGTGTTTCCAAAGCAGGAGCACACTGCCTGCATGCCTAAGAAGATCTTTGAACAGTCAAACTGCAGATGATGGATGTTGATCTCCTGAGTATAGAATTCTGAGCAGAGGAGGAGACACTGGGGGTTATTCTGGAATCTGCCTCCTCAGTGAAGACTCTTGTTTGTGAGAATATATGGGGCGTGGACTTCAAGTGTGAATAACTATTAATGAACTGAATAACATTTATAGAGTGATTTTACTGCTGATTTCCTTTCTCTAATTATGGAATTCAACAGATTTTTTTTCCTGCCTCAGAGAGTATGTTCCAGAAGCAGGTTATTTTTCCTGAGACCTTCAGTTTCACTATCTGAAAAATGAAGATATTGGGCCACATTGGACGACATGGTCTTTGAGATCTCCTCTCTAGTGGACACTAATGAGCTTACAGATAGTTAACTTTTAGGAGTGAATTCTTCTGTTTGGGTTAAAGAAGGCACAGGTAATTTATTGTTTCAATATTTTTAGGGAAGCCAAGGAGAGAGAACTCTGTTCCTACCTAATTTCTTTATACTTTCCTCTACTGAAAAGGTTTATACAGTTTTGAGCTATAGGGGAGAATTATTCCTCAGGCTTTCCAGAATCTTTGCAAACAAGAATTGAAAGGTTTTTTTTGTGGAGGGAAGGCAACCAGATAGTCTCAAGTGTAGCCCCAGGTGATGATTCCAAGTGTCACATCAGTTTAGGGGAGCTTAGCAGTGTTATAAATATGTGGGTAGAATGATGCTGCCAGAGTACCTTCCCCTTGGATGGTGAGGAAAAGCAAGGTGGCCACTTCCTCAACATATCAAGGACAGGTGGGGACATGGAATTCCTAATATCCCAGTTGTCAGCCAAGCACTGTGATGTGGCTTCATGAACTTTATGAGTTGAGTGGGAGCAGTGGCATATAGTGCTAAGTTTTGTTTTGTTTTGTTTTTCTGGTCATGGAGCCTCTCCGGAATTGCTTAGGTTCCTATATGTTTAGTTTGGGTTGGTACCACTGGTTAATTTTCTCCTGGAAAGCAGGCATGCGCACACTCATTCATCCCACAGATCTTGTCAGGGCCAGACCTGTGCTGGGCCCTGGGGATAAAAGAACCTAAAGGAACACGGTACTCATCCTTTGAAGAGAGATTTTGAGTAGCCTGGGGCCCTGGCACTTTGGGAGAAGATAATTTTGTATGCTGGAGAGGAGAAAATGTGCCTGATGTTTTTCATAGAAGTTTTAGTTGGAGGCCACCTGCTAACTGTAGGACTTGACTTTTTTTTTTTTTTTTTTGCGGTACGCGGGCCTCTCACTGTTGTGGCCTCTCCCGTTGCGGAGCACAGGCTCCGGACGCGCAGGCTCAGCGGCCATGGCTCACGGGCCCAGCCTCTCCACGGCACGTGGGATCTTCCCGGACCGGGGCACGAACCCGTGTCCCCTGCATCATCAAGCGGACTCTCAACCACTGCGCCACCAGGGAAGCCTCTGGACTTGACCATTTTTAATGATGTTGATCCCTTACCCACAAAGCCTGCGGGGTCATCATCAGTACAGGGGGCTTACCACTAAGTAGAGATGGACCAGTTATATTCCTTAATCTTGGATTTTTCTTGAAAAGTTTATAGTAAAAATACCCAAATCAGAAAAATAAAACTAAAAAACTCCTGATGCCATAGGACAGGAAGGCTACTAAGATCATTTTGAACCATGGAATCGTAGAATCTTTGAGCTGGAAGAGAACTTGCTGATCATCTAGTCCTGAGATTCCCCAGCCAGGACCACATGAAAGGCTTATAAAGGCAGGTGGCTTATATGCAGAGACTGAAAATACCTAGAGACCACTTGTGATAGGGTTTCCATCCTCCACACTCTTGTCATTTTGGACCAGATCATTCTTTCTTATGGGGGATTATCCTGTGCGTTGTAGGATGTTTAGCAGCATCCCTGGCCTCTACTCATTAAGATACCAGTAGCACTGCTCCCCCCCACCCCGCCCCCACCCCGCCCCCACCGCGAGTTGTGAGATCCAAAAATGTCTCCAAATATCCCTGGGCTGGGGTCTGTGGGGGTTAGATTGCCCCTGGTTGGGACCACTGCTGTGTGACAACATAAGGTTAGTAGAAGAATCTAACTCTCATAACCAATCTTTTTATGTTTGATTGGAACCTTATCACTCACAAGCTCTGCTTCATTCATTCATTTGTTCATTCATTCAGCACATTTGCTGAGTACCCACTGTGTGAACTGTCCCCAGTGCTGAAGATACCAGTGTAAATAGACAGGTGTGGGCTTGCTATCAGGGTGCCTATGTTCTAGCAGAGGGAGATAAAGCACAAACAGGTATCATAGCAATGATACAATGAAGGAGCTTATAAGGCAGCGTCATTGGTAGAGAAAGTCAGCATGGTCAGAGTTGTGGATGGGGGCTCGATTTCATGGGGGTGGGGAGAGCTGGCTAGTATTAGTTGGAGTTGTGAGAAAGCCCCCTGGAGGATAGAACCTATGAGCCCAGAATTGCATGAGGAGGAGCCAGCCATGACGAAGCTAGGCATTTATTTGTCTCTGAATAATAATAAAAAGTAAGAGATGAATTAAGTCAGAAAAAAATCTTTCAAAATATGAGAAGAAAATTTTATAAAACCCTCCTTTGTACAAAAAGGTTGACTGGCATAATCTAATCTCTTCATTTAGTGAAATGATCCAAGTAAAGGCTTCAGAAGACTTGTTCAAGGTGAAGGTGGCATGTGGAGCCATCACACCTGCTGGGAATAAATGATTTTACTTGCTGGAGAGGCATTTCTGTATCCTTGTCTTTTTTTTTTTTTTTTTTTTTTGAGCAGCCCAATAGTGAATAAGCTGAAAGACCTAAGTTTGTTGGGCAAAGTGAGATATTCATTAAGGATTTATGGAACGTGGGGCTTGGCCAAGTACCTAAGCCACTGTAGTGTTTTCATGTGGTGATAAATTCTACTGTTGTGTTGGCAGACAAATATCTTAACTTTGTGCTAAGAAGTTCTTGAGGTGCAGTGATTTTTAGGAGTAAACTTAACTTGCTGAGAGAGTAGATTGGCGATCGCAAGAGAAAAGACATTCTTTAGCTATCATTTAAAATAAAATATTCCTAATTCTTGGGTATCTGCCAGTTCCATACATAAGAAGTTCTTGAGGTGCAGTGATTTTTAGGAGTAAACTTACTTGCTGAGAGTAGATTGGAGATTGCAAGAGGAAAGAAATTCTTTAGCTATCATTTAAAATATTCCTAATTCTTGGCTATCTGCCAGTTCCATACATAAAAACATAGGGTGTTTTTCCTATTTTCTGGGAATGGGGTAAGAGAACCAGTGGATCTCAGTGGGCAGTACCTTCTGCTATAGGTGGAGGCCAAGAGGAGAAAAAAAAATCACAGTCTTCTTGAATAGGAGAACTTCAAAGTGGTCACGATTCCTGATTCACACAAGCCCAGCCATTGTTTACCTTTCCAGAAAGCAGTCTGCTTAGGGCTTTCATCCTGAGGAGGTAGTTAGATCAGGAACCATGGAGTGGTTATATTTTGTCAAATATAAGAAATTGGATTGGAAAGGTTATTGCATCAGGGCCTTGTGTGCCACAGATATAGGCAGACTCGGGACAATTCTCATTTAAAGGAAGTGACTTGTCTGAATTTTCTGAGCAAACCATGAGCACAAGGCAAAGAACAAATCTCAGAGGGATTAGATTGAGACTTTTGTGGGCTTTTCCTCAAATAAAAGAGGTTCTTCTGGCAAAACTTTCTTATACTTTCAACAGCCCTGGATCCTTCCGTTTTGTTTTTTGGTTTTTTTTCCTCTCAGAAGGTAATAGAGAGCAAGGTAAGTTGTTCAAATGGTTTCTGGATTCATTCACTAAAACTGTAGAATTTAGACTTGGTGGGGTTGGCCAGACCTTCTGTGCCAGGCACAGATCTGGCTGTGAAGACATGCCCAAGGCCTGTGGTCAGTGAAGCCTTCAAACCCACAGAGGAGCTACTCAATACGTGGTTTGGTCTTTCACGATATGGAAGATGCCTTTGACGGCAGCTTCTGCTTACTCTGCGTCTTAATCAGTTCTGTAATGAAGACCCAGCCGCATATCTGCAACTTCCCTTTAATTTTACAATTTTTATAATGAGAGTTCTTGTAGTGTGAAAAGTGTCTGTGGAAACCCAGCCAGCATGCTGAAGAGTCTACAAAGGAATACAGCGATTTTCTGTCTCTGCCGTTTGGGTGAGGTTTGGCTCTAGAGGAGAGAAATCGGGTCTGTCTTGATCTCCAGGCTCAGGCAAGAATGGCTTCAAAGTTTCCAAGGAATTTCCTGATGGGCCCATGACATTTCAGAGAATTCATTCAGCCCTAAGAGTGGTTTTCGGTCATTTGGAAGAACAAAATGAGCTGGGATCTCATTTGTCATGGTTGCCTTTTGAGAATTTTAGCATGTGGAGGCGTCTTCATTTTGTTTTGTTTCTCAAGGAGAATATTGTCAGGACGCTTCTCAGAATTGGAGTTATCTGGTGAACTGCAGGTTCCCCTTCACAGACAATGAAGTCTAAAGCTCCTGAGATACCACCCTGCTTCCTCCCTTTCTTTTCTAGTCCCTTCTCTCCTCTTTTATCTCCTTCAAATCACACGCTTCCTTTTCTAAGGACAGGAGACCTGGCAGGCTGCCATTGGCCTGTTGGCCTCAATTAGCCTTATATCATTGCAAAGGAATGCATGAATTCTCCAGAAGGTATGTACTATCTCTTTCTCTATTAGACACTCACTACCTGCTTTCATAACAGGTCACTCAGCCAGAATGGCTTCTTGTTTACATATCTGCTATTTTTTGGGTCATTTGGATTAGATCATCTCATTTTAATAATGATCTCCGAGGTTATCTGTTATGAAATGTGACTCCAACAGGCTCTGTAAAACTTGAAAACTTGACTCAGCAGAGCAAAGCTAAAATAAGAGAACCTGAAGACTAGCATCCTTGGCCGGAAGGTGACGGGGGTTATTAATCTGCAGATTGACTGCTTCAGACTCCGTCCCAGAGATGGAACAGAGGCCACACATGGGCATTGGCAGGACTCAGGCTCGCGTGGTATTTCTCTGCTACAATTTAAATTCAGTCTCATCTTGGGGGTTACATATGTGATTGCAAATTAATCCTTTCTCTTCTGAAAATTTGGTTTTGAAGAACAGCTGTGTCTCCCTTCTGAATTCCTTAATTATTTATCCTCCCTGATATGTTAAACCTTTCATTAGTGCGGTGAATTGCCAAGAGTACACAGAACTGCTTAGATCATGTAGCAAACAGTATAAACATTGGATAGGACATTTGAAGACACCACATGGTGAGCCGGGATCTATAGTTGTACCAAATGTTGTGGGATCAATGTAGGTATCTTGTTGTTGGAAGTTCTTTGTTGGTTTATTTTGTTGGCTTATTTTTTTTTAATCACTATAACATGGGAAGAGTATGTATGTCATTTGTACTTATTCAAAAGTGTTCTAACAGAAGTGGTAAATTTGGAGGGCATATGCCCATATCTGAGTTCAAGTTAAATCAAGAAAATTAATTATTTCATATATACGTACACGTATGTATGTGTGTATATATATATGTGTGTGTGTGTGTGTGTGTGTGTGTAGAGGACAGGCACCCTATGATACATGTGTTTGCATATATATGCATGCCTGTGTGTGTATATCTATAGTCTATATTTGCATTTGTAAGTGTGGTTCCAAAACTACTGTTCCTTTTCCTGAAAGGAGATTTCTACCTCCATTTCCTGATCCAGTCCTGTTTGGAAAGATGCTTTAAATGATTTTTAAATTATTAGAACTCCCACTTCGACCATGACAAGAGTAAATGATAAGCAGTGATGTACAACATGTCTTGTTGCTGAGAGTAGCAACCCACACTCACAAGTGGATTAGTTAGTGATTTTTTTTTTTCCCCCTCATTTTTCATACTAAGCACGAAAATTATTCTTTCCTCCCAAACCACGTTCCTGGGGCTTGAAATAAGAGATGTTAATTTCCCAACACACCCCGCAGCTCTTTGACCTCATCATAGCAACAGTTTCCGATCTCAAATACATTTGTAGAATGATCTTTAAGTTCCTGATTTTTCTGTCTTTCTAGGTGAACTGTGCCAAAGTTTATGCATTCCACTAACTGATAATTGGTTTGTCCAATCATGGGAAAGGAAAGTAAGAAAAGCACAGACAATAGGTGCCCACTAAAGCCTTTTCTTAGAACTGTGATTCAAGAGAACCGAGGAGTTCAGTGTCTTACAAATGAAACTAGGTTTCTGGAGTGGACATAGGAAAAGCATCTTACGGTGTTTCTGGTTTCTATTTCTCAAAGGCTTTGAAGCTTATAATTAGTTGCTCTTGAATCCCTGTGGCTGTGGTGCTTCACGGCTTTATTTCTGGTCTGCAGTCCTTCAGTCAGAGCACAGGGTAGGTCCAGGCAAGGCCTGCACCTTTTCATTAGGACACTTCCCGGAGACAGTTGGGATTTTGACTTGAAGACCATGTTCGTGCTCCACGCAATCCTGGAGAACAGTGCTCGCCGAGGTGACCCAGGTGAGGGTTGTGGTGGCAGGATTGTAGGAGTGCCCTCAAACACCCAGGGGCGCCTCCCTTCTCCCCTCCTGTCTGGGCAGTGAGTGGGGAGGACACATGATGAACCTGTGGATTGTCCCCTTTCACCTTCACAGGAGGAAAATGGAGGCATAATGGGTCTCTGAAGTTGTGAACACAGAGAGTGGGTGGGCAGACAGTAGAAATTAAAATTGGTGGGTTTTTTTAAATTGAAGTGTAGTTGATTTACAGTGCTGTGTTACTTTCTCTTTTTTAAATTAATTTTTAAATTTTTTGGCCACACTGCGTGGCACGTGGGATCTTAGTTCCCGGACCAGGGGTTGAACCTGCGCCCCCTGCAGTGGAAGTGCAGAGTCCTAACCACTGGACCGCTAGGGAATTCCCTGTGTTACTTTCTGAAGTATAGCAAAGTGATTCAATTATATATATAGATCTACTTATCTATCTATCTTCTATCTTTTTTCAGATTCTTTTCCATCATAGTTTATTACAAGATATTGAACGTAGTTCCCTGTGCTATACAGTAGGACCTTGTCATCTTTTTTTTATATGCAGTAGTTTGTATCTGTTAATTCCAAACTCCTAATTTATCCCTCCCTCCCCCTTCCCTCTTTGGTAACCATAAGTTTGTTTCCTATGTCTGGGAGTCTGTTTCTGTTTTGAAAATAAGTTCAAAAATTGGTGTTTTTAAGATTGAGAAAGAGCACCTGGTGGCCATCCTTTCCCTTTCTCCATTCTCAGGTGTATATTCCCAATCCTTAACAAGATCTCTGGATTTTCTTTAAATATGTCTTCAAGAGTTTGTCCAATATGGAAAGTTGGGTTTTGGGTTTCCCATCAAAACCCCACCTCTTGAAACCTCTAGACTTATCAATGTAAATTGCACAAACCAACAGGTGGCAATCAGTAGTGCAGAGTCCGTGGATAATTGGTATGGTCTAGAGGTTTCACATTAGGAGGACTAATCACATTAGGTGCTAGCTTATTTGGGAACGAATCCCTATTCATCTGTCTGCCAAGGCATCATCATGGGTGGTGGTGAGAGTCTAGTGGTCCGATGCCTGTTTGACCTTGAGGGGCCTGGAGATTTTGCACTGGGAGTAGGAGATGTGGGGGGGGCGGGACACGCTTGTTTGATTTGTAGATTCATCTCATGACCTTTTGGAATAGCATTTCTTTCAGTTAGTTCAGAAGCTTCCTCTTCTGCTTTTGATTTTGCTGATTTGGTCAGTGGCGGGTGGGGGGGGGGAAATACTGCTAATCTCATTATCGCAGTAGAATTTTTAAATAAAGTAAGTAGATGGGAGATCAAGGCTTTTGACTTGAAATCATCATTTGGTAGCAGCTCAGTGTCTGGTTTAGCCTTTTAGGGTTGCTGTTCTTTCTCGGTTGATGAAACAGGCAAATATGCAAGAGAGTATTTCTCATCTTTGTTCCCATCTTTGTTGTTGGTTTCTCAGAGGATTACCATCTGCTGCAAAAACATCCTCGAGTTGATGGATGGGTCATCCTCAGGTCCAGCTTTCTTTGTCTCTCTCCTCCCCTGTTCCGTCTCCTCCTCCTCTCACTTTTTGCCCATGTGTACATCCTCAGTCTCATAAACACATCAAGTTTCTGTGTCTTTGATCGTTTAGGCCATGCTGGCAATTTCCGTTTTTTTCTTCTTCTGTCGGCCTCTCCAGGAGCAATGTGTGCACAACGACAAAATGGCTTTCAGAGGAGGCTACGTCCTCATTTGAGGACCCGGTGCAGACATCCAATTGAAGGCCATTCAGTGGTACCAGACACTGGTTCTCTCAGCAGCCTGGAGATTAACCTCTTCTAAGGCTCTGTGCTACTTTTGAGGTAGAGTCTGCAACAACATTAAAGCTAGAACCTATTAGGAAATCACTTTCATCATCTCTTCTTTTTCCAAATCAGTGGCTTTTTTTTTTTTTTTTTTTTTTTCCTGATCTCCTAACCCTTTAATCTCCTTTGCAGCAGAACAAGGAGACCGTTGGTTTGTTTGCATCCAGCGAAGTTTGAATCCTTGCTAAGAGCTTCGGAGGACACCAAGCTATTAGAGAACCGTGCAGAGAGATGAATTTCATCTCGGGGTGGATGACTTAATGCCAAAGGTGCCCTGCTCTCCTTGGGCAGAGCTGTCATTTTTTTGGTGGATGTTGTGCGAACTAGGCTCCAACTTTCCAAAAGACACACAGCAGAAAGCCTTTTGTTGCATTATTTCTAAAGGCTTGAAGTTTTGAAGGGAAGAGATTTTGTTTTCCTCTCGGCTACACAATGGAGCTTTCAGAGAACCTCTTTTAAAAGGAATAGCTACAGCCTTTGTGTTGAAGGGTGTGCCTGTTGGCAGGGTCTGCTGATGCAGACAGACTGGCTGGTGATTAACAAAGGTCATTAGACTTTGGAATCTGGCAAGCAGAGTCGGATGGTATGTCTTCTGTGTGTGGAAGGACGACTCCCAAGAAGCCAAGGCATTCTGGAGGTTCCCCCCTCCAGCCCACCCCCAAAGGCCGCTGGAGAACAGGGTCTGGTCCAGGAACGTCCTGCGGTAACCAGGGCTGTGCTGGGATGAACGAACTAGCCCATCAGGCATGGGATAAAAGAACCTTCGGAGATCCTGGTGAATGACATTTGAGGAGGAGAAAGGTGCTGCTTTTTCGGGAAGGAGTGAAAACAGTTCCTCCTTTGTTGGGAGGAGGAGGGCAGAGGGGGGGCCCAGGCTGCTCCTCTCCTGTTCCCTCTGCCTGGCAGCCTGGCAGCATCCATCCCAGAGAAGCCATGTTGTGCTCAGAAGGGAGGCTCTGAGCTAAAATGGCCGCTCCTAAAGCTCAGAGGACTAGGGCAGCTTAGTGAGACTTAGAGCTCCAGTGACGCAGGAGCTCCTATCTCTTGAAAGTGTGATAAACACATTCAGCAGAGCTGTGGCTTGTTTGGCTGAGATGAAAGGACTAAGCTGGGGGGATGGGGAGCGCACACTGGATGATCTGCCTTTTTGCCGTGAAGTGTTCTAAATGCAGGAGTCGTCTGCACTATGGAAAAATTTGTGTTCAGGTCTAATGGGCTGTGCGAAAAGGAGAAGTGGGGTGGGGCCTCGGTGACGGCTGTAATTTGATCCAGAGCTGATAGCAACCTCTTCCACACAATTTGGGTTGGTGCTGAGACAGAAAAGCTGGTGTGGCTGGGAATATGGAGGCTGAGTTAGCTGACAGGAACTCTGGTGCACAGTTCAGGGTTTATTGAAAAAAAGGAGAAATTGCTGGGTGAAAGGGGAGAAGGTAAATATCTGTGTGTCTCAGTCTGCAAGCTCAGGCTGTCCAGAGCTGGACTTGCCAGGAGTTATTTTCACGGGAGCATTCTTTCAGAGAAAATCCTCCGGCCATTGCATTGACAGATTTCTCCACTTTATTCTTTCTGCAGAAATAATTGCTCTTTTACAATAAAAGTATAGAAAGTTGCTGTACGATCAGAGTATCGAAAGATTTGGCTTGTGGCTTTTGTTCTTGGACATCTGGTTCTAGATTACAGTGACTCAGTAGAGTTTGCTATGAGCTCAGTGAAGTAACTCAGTCATTAAGATAATAACTGGGTATCTCAACTTAAGATAGGAAGGTCTGTGCCTTCTAATACATTTTTAACTTCTTAATGGTGGGCCTCTCCATTGAGTTCGTGTGAAGCGATCTGTATCTTTCAATCACACAGTAAATAGCAGGACAGAGGCAGCTGGGCAAGTGTTACTTTATTCTAAATCAGGTTCACTGCTTGTTACGGCCAAGTACGCACTCCACATTTGTAAAGGGGAGGAGCAGAAAAAGAGAAAGTCCCGCCTTAGAAGCGCTTCTTCCAAACCACGTGTGTTTCTGTTGCCTTCGTGGAAATCGAGGTACCAAGGTGCAACCTGAAACTAGAAACTGGATTGTCATCTAAAGTTGGTTGTTTAAGAATCTCTTGAGAAATATTTTCTGACCTAATTAGACTGGAGAAGCTGCTCGGTTATAATTGGTAGGTAGTAAAAAGCAAATAACCATTTCACTCATGAAAAAAAAATAAACTGTTTAAGGAAGGGAAGAAGGGGGTGTGCCGCAGTATCAGTTAAGAGAGTGGAAGAATAAAAAGGTACAATAAAAGCTTTTCCTACTGCCACTCAGAGATCCAGTACTGTGTCACCATGTGGTGATAGAACATCAATGTTTTATAGTATTAAAACAGCTAATGAAGAGTGAAGTTTGTCCTTTCTTCTGTATGGGCAATCTCTTTTACTTCTGAGAAGATTCTGGTTCAAAAATAAAACTGGTCCCAGCCAGAATCAAAGTCAGTAGTAACCTACCAAGAAATCTGAATTCAGTCAAGAAATTCAGAAACTACTAAAACATTTGAAGTATTAAGGGTTTCCTTGACACATGGCACTTGCAGATACATCAAGCTAAAAGAAGTTTACCTGGTTTTTTCCCCCTTCTTTGAAGTTGTGAAGTCAAGGACACCATCCCTATTATGTCTGATTTCCTTTCTTTGGCCAGTGTTCCATCTGGCAAAGTCGAGTGAGAGCAAATGGCCGATAGTGGAATTGCTTCCATTAATGGACTTGTAGCCCCATCAGCTTGGGGTACGCAATGAGCGCAGGCCTTAAGGTGTTTCGTCTGCCTTCTGCCACCACAGGTTCCTAATGTGAGAGAGTAGACCCAGATGATGGAGGTGCTTCAGTGCGATGGCTGTGACTTCAGAGCCCCGTCTTATGAAGATCTCAAGGCGCATATCCAGGATGTCCACACGGCATTTCTGCAGCCGACGGACGTTGCCGAAGACAATGCGAATGAGCCGCGATCTGGGTCCATGAATGCCAGTAACCAGACAGAGGTGGAGTTTTCGTCCATAAAGGATGAATTTGTGATTGCAGAG
>RJWK010044433.1:0-18386 GCA_004363435.1 Platanista minor | reverse complement strand
AAATAAATCCCTGGAACCAAAAAAAAAAGAGAGAGAGAGACATGGGTGGGTTCTTTTTTTTTTTTTTTTTTTCCAAGCAAAAATAGTCTTTATTCAAATTTAATGGAAACAGGGGTCACTACACTTTGCAACACGGGGAAAAATAAAATTAAAAAAAATTCTTTTCTTTTTTAATATAAAACAATATAATCAGAATACCAGAATATGGAACTCTACAGTTTATTTCCTGTGGGTTATTGCAGGTATCAATTTTCTTCGACTGTGCTATTCACAACTTTGTTAAGTCCAAAAATATGAAACCAAAGTGGTAGGAAACTTAAGACTTAGCACTTTCACTAAATCACATACATCAAAGGGCATCAATTCAAGGGCAAAATGGTTGAACTCACCATACCTACCTATGTCATCATTCCAGCCTTAAAGCCATCCAGGTACTGAGCTCCCTGTAGGAAAGGCCAGGCCTCAAAGCCAAGGCATTTTGGATATTCTACTGTGGGCCATGAGTAAAGGGGTTTTCAAAGAGAAGACTGCTTTCAGTCGAGCAGGAAGGCCTGACTCCAGGAGGCTTTATGGAGAGGAAGCGCTTAGACTTAACAATTGTAGACACACCATTAGGGGAGTTAAAATGTACAGCAGTGACATATGTTCTACTTGCATCCCTTGTGCTACGGCTACCAAACACGTACAAAAGCCTTCTCGGGTAGTTCCAGCTGTGGTCGTAGCCAGTTAGGACCTTGAGTGGGACCTGGATCTAGACCGGGAGGGTGATCTGGACGCAGACCTGGATCTAGACTTGGACCGGGATCGGGTTTTTGACGCGGACTTTGATCTGGAGCGTGATTCTGACGGGAGGTTTGGTTTTGATTTGGAGTTGGACCTCGACCTGGACCGGGTCTCCTGATTGGCGCCAGCATCCTCGCTCTGCCCTCGGCCTTCCCTCTGGCCAGACTCGGACTTGGCGTGTTCCCGCTCCTTCGAGCCTGAGTGGGATCGCGACCTGTACTGGGAGCGGTCGGCATCTTCCTTCTTCCTCCTCTTGCTGCTGCCCGACTTGCTGTCTCGCTTGCCGCCTCGTTTCTTGCTCCTCTCGCTCTTGCTGCGGCTGCGGCTGCGGCTCTCCTCCCTGCTTCTCTTCCTCCCCTTCCTCTTGTCCTTGCTTTTGCTGCGGCTGCGGCTCTTGCACAGGCTCTTCTCCTGGCTCCGGCTCTTCTCCTTGCTTCTGCTTCTGCTCACGCTGCCCCACTTCTCCTGCGCGCACCCCTCCCGGCTGCGGCTTCTACTTTTGCTCTTGCTTTTCTGCCTGCTGAGGCTGCAGCTCTTGGACTTGCCGGCGCCGGCACTGTTCTGGACCTTCTCCTCGGCCTGGTCCTTGCTCTTGCTGCGGCGCTTGTCAGTGCTGCGGCTGCGGCTCTGGTCCTTTCTGGGGCTCCGGCTCTTGTCCTTCTTGCTGCGGCTGCGGCTCTGGCTGCCTGACCTGGATCGGGATCTACTCTTAGAATGACTGCGTTTGCTGCTGCCGCTTCGGCTTCTGCTCTTACGAGAATGTCTGCTTCGAGAGCGAGATCTTGAGTGACTCCGGTTCCTGGAGTAGGACCGGCGTCGTCTAGAACCGGGCTTGTTTTCAACTAATCTGATTTTTCTGCCATTGACTTCAGTTCCATCTAACTTTTCCAAAGCTCTTTTCATATCAGAGTAAGACACAAATTCAATCATCCCTTCATTTTTGCATCCCTTGTGAGCATCTGCATAGGTCACTTCTCCCGCCTGACACATATAATCCTTTAAGTCTTGCCAGCTGCACCGACTTGACAAATTCTCCACAATAAGTCTGTATTCTGTGCGGGTAGGAGGGCCATATTTATCTCGGCCACTTCTTCTATAACCATATCCATTGCGTCCAGAGCCGTAACTGCCATCTCGTCGCGGGCCACGGGCATGCTCAACAGTTACTCGCTCACCACAAAGGTCTTTGCTATTCAGTTCATAAACAGCATCATCTGCATCTTGCAGATCATCAATCTCCACAAACCCATATCTTTGTCCTAAAACGGTGCCACATGCTTTTCTTTGTATGTGGACATGACAGTCCTCAGCCAGCCATCAGCAGGATGTGAGTTTTGTTTTCCCAATGTGGTGAGTCATTCCCACATTCACTCATTTTCCTTGCAAGAACCGAACCTTGCAAAAGTTTGAAAGTGTTAGTTTGGGTACCGCTAATGAGACCTTTTGTAGTTGGATGCGTTATTTGGGGAGATAAGATTATTTAGATTTCCAGTTTCGGTTTTTTAGCAGAGAGTGATTTTTGTTGGACTTAAAAAAAAAAAAAAAAAAAAGGAATAAAACTAACAATATAGCGGTCACCATTTAGTGCTTTGGCCTAGTCTCTGTTTTCAAATATTGTAATATGCAGCTAATTCATATGGATTTGAGAGTAATGTTACCTCTAAAAACATAATACCTTTAGCAGATGGTCGTATTTCTTTTAAAGTTTAAAAGATATTACTACTTCTAAGCCCAGAAAATAAAGATTAAGTGATAAACATTAGTAATTCACCAAGCAATAAATAAATCTGCATTTTCCTTATATCCTATTTTTTTAAATTGAAGTATAGTTGATGTACAATATTGTATGTTACAGGTGTAAATATAGTGATTCACAATTTTTAAAGGTTACACTCCATTTATAGTTCTTATAAAATATTGGCTATATTCCCTGTGTTGAAGAATATATCCTTGTAGCTTATTTTATACATAATAGTTTGTACTTTTTAATCTCCTATCCCTATTTTGCCCCTCCTCTGTTTCCTTCTCCCTACGGGTAACCACTAGTTTGTTCTCTGTATCTGTGAATCTGTTTCTTTTTTGTTATATTCACTACTTTGTTGTAGTTTTTAGATTCCACACGTGAGATCATATAGTATTTGTCTTGTGTAATTTATTTCACTTAGCATAATACCCTCCAATTCCATCTATGTTGCTGCAAATGTCAAATTTTCATTCTTTTTTCATGGTTGAGTAGTATTCCATTGTATATGTGTATATATATATATGTGTGTATATATATATATATGTGGTGTGTATATATATATATATACACCACCTCTTATTCATCCATCTGTTGATGGACACTTAGATTGCTTCCATATCTTGGTAATTATAAATAATGCTGTGAACATTGGGGTGCATGTATCTTTCCGAATTAGTGCTTTTGTTTTTTTCAGATATATACCAAGGAGTGGAATTGCTGGGTCATGTGGTAATTCTATTTTTAGTATTTTGAGAAACCTCTATACTGTTTTTTCCACAGTGGCTGCACCAGTTTACATTCCCACCAAGAGTGTAACACAGTATATCTTTCCATCTTCAGTTTCTTTCATCAGTGTCTTATAGTTTTCCAAGTACAGGTCTTTTACCTCCTTAGGTAGGTTTATTCCTCAGTATCTTATTCTTTTTGATGCAACAATAAACGGGATTGTTCCCTTAATTTCTCTGATAGTTCATTGTTGATGTTTCCTTACATTCTTAATTGTTTTACTGCTCTTTGTTCTTGGTCTAAGTCAGTGCAAGTTTTTAAGATTTAGTGAAGCACCATAAAAATGAGGGGTTTTTTTGATGGATTTTGATTTGTATAGATAAAAAGATTTGTAAAGATAAAGAGAAAAACTCAAGTGTACTATTATTACCTTGGACATAAGTAAGACTGAATGTGATTCTTGAACAACTTTTTAATTCCCATATGTTTATTACTGTGGTTGGAGCTCCCTTGTGTTTATGCTTTGAAAAGTTTTGTTGCTTTCATGAAACTGCAAGTTAAAATCATATCTTTTTGAATTTTAGGTACTTACACTGTGAAATTTTATGATGGAGTAGTTCAGACTGTTAAACATATTCATGTCAAAGCTTTTTCGAAAGATCAGGTGAGAAATGTGGTTTTATGCTTTGTGGTATGAATAATGCTAATGTTATAGTTTTGTTTCTCAAAGATGTTACATTTGTTTATGATGACAAAATCTTTCCTTCATTTGACATGATTTCACCAGAAAGCAATACACAAGTTTTCAGAAATTGTAAATGTTTGTTTCTCTCTCTGCCTTTTTCTTTTCATACCAATTCTTTTCAGAAGTGCCAGTACTTGAGTACCATTACCTGTTATCTGTCTTTTTCCCAAAGAGCCTGGTTGTTATTCTTTTTTATCTCTTCCTGTGCTCTGCCCACAGAGCTGTTTCCCCTCACAGGGAACTTGCTGGGTGGTTGAAGAGATGGAGATGTTTTCTCCTCATCTGATTTTGTCCTTCAGCTCAGGACCATGGCTTGGTGGTTATGGAGCCACCATTTGGCGTAGATATGGCAAGCCCTTGTGCTAGATGTGCCTGGGTTGAAAATTTTGTTTCCTTTTGTCCCTTTCACCATCCATGTACTTGTCTAAGCACGGGTCCTGAGTTTTGATACTGGAAATATGGTGTGCACAGATAGATTCTGGCCATCTGGAAGTGTTGTCTACTTTCTTCATGATTTTTTTTTCCCTTTTAGGTTTTTTTTTATATTTATATCTTAATGAAATAGCTGAGGGGAAAGATTCTGACTGTAACTAATTGTTATTTACTTCTTTGGGTGGTTGTTGATATGACAGGATTTGGTAATCCTGGAACCTTCTAATAAATTCTTCTGAACATATATTTAGCAATTCCAGAGCATCATGATACATGATATTGTTAAAGATAATCTCAAAATTGTTTGTGTTTTTCTGGTTTTCCTCTTCAGAAAATTGACAAAATTATAAAGCTTTAGCCCTGAAGATGTTTTCTCTTTGACCATTTGCTTCTCAGGCATCTAAGGAGCTACACAGCACTCTAAAACATTATTTTGGCCTTCAATTTGGCAATTTTTGTGTTAAGTTTGTGGAATGAGTTAATATAGATAGAGGACTGTATTAAGAACATGTCCAGAACTGTCAGATTGTATCTAGAATCTACACAAATGGAAGCCTAGGGCTCCACATAACAAATGTTCATCTGTTTCCTCTGATTGATAGTACTCATGGTGCCTTAGCTTGGGGATGGGCACCTCACCCTGTGTGGATTTGTGGGTCTTCAGTCCTCAATTTCCCAGCTGCCTCTGAGTGTCTCATGTCATCTCAGACCTGGCAGGTGGTCAAGCACAGGCCCATGGCTCCTGTTTGTTTTTCTTTTCCAAGAGGACATAGTGGTTTGGATAAATGACTTCTCAGCTAGGCCACTTATAATGCAAAATTTCTTACAAATATCTGTCAGACAATTTTTAAAGCTTTTTTCATATAGTATTAGAGTAGATTGTTTTTTTGTTTTTTAAATAGGATTGTACTGCCCTAAGTGGTTTGATAATCTATATTTCAGGAACAGTTATCTTTTTTTGAAGTTATAGAAACAATATATGTTTGCTGTAGAAAATTTAGAAAGTACAGAAAAGCGCAAAGAAAGTAAAAATTGTATAATTCATCTAGATGCAATTGCTGTTAACATTTTAATGTATAGCCTTCTGTATTTTTTAAAAAATATATATTTATGTATATATATTTTGCTTTTCCAAATTTGAGTCATATGTTACTGTTCTATAACTTGCTCTTTTAACAAAATAACATTTTCCCAAGTTCCTAAATACTGTATGGGAACATAGCTTTTAATGGCTAAGTAGTATTTATAATGTGTATGTAACCCTACTTTTTGTAACCAGTTTTCTAATGGTCATTTAAGGATATTTGTAAATCTAGGTACATACGTCTGATTATTTTGTTAGCAGATTTCATTTCTAGGAATTCATTCTAGTTCAAAAGTATAAACATAAGACTTTTGACCTAAATTGCCAACCCCCCTTCCTGGTGGTTGCAATTTATATATTTCTGCCAGCAGTTACTGAGGAGTGCTTGTTCTCAAACCTGGCTGCTTTCAGAAAATTTTGGAGACTTGAAAAAAATATTTTCTTTTAGTTTCTAACCACAGGGATTCTCCTTGTTTATTACTTTTCCCTCTGGAACAAATTAAACTTTTACTCAATGTGTATTTAGGCAGTACTTCCTGCTCCTGGCAAAAATCTGTGTGCCAAGTGTGTGCTTGGTGCTAGGGATCCAATATGAACATGATGTGGTGGTCTCTGCTCTTCTCTTGAGGTCTTGGAAGAAAGATACTTACACAAATAAACTTAATTGTAGTTTTGGAAACTCCAGAGCTTTCAGAGCTGGCTTTATTATGAGACAGTATACTAGGACACAAGATTTTTAAGATGAATTTTGAAAAAGTAATTTAGGAGGAAAGTAGCCAAGAAACAGTACTTTCTCCTAATGGACAAAAACTCAGTAGCTCAGGAATGCAGTAGGTGGCTTGTTCGACTGAGCACAGCCTTTACCCAGTAGAGGAAGCAAAGACCCTGTTTTTGAGATGGAAAATCTTTACAGCTTTCTGGTTCGCCTCTAGTTTTCAGTTTGGGTTCTTCTCTACACAGGACAGCATCTGCTGGCAAACTGAGCCAGCCTCTGAAAGGCCCTGGGTCAGTGTAGTCATTCTTGGGAGGACACGGATGGGGGGGCATGAAGGCATCTCTGTCAAAAAGATTGCTTCCCAGAAGAGGTCCCTGGGGTAGTTGTCTGTTCCTTTAATTATTTTTTAGTGACTTACTAATCAAAAGGGAGATAGCATTGTCTCAGAAGGAATTAACATGGCTGTTATTTTCTTTAAACTTAGGACTGGTTTTCAAACCTCAGAATATGGGTGTATATTTTCAGTGGTGCTTTCTGTTATGTGACCTGATACATGTCCTCTTTTAATTTCTTTGTCTTCATAAGTTTACAAAAAACCATCTGATTTTATATTTGCAATAATCACAAAGTGTGTTTCATCGCTATTTTGCTCATTTTAGAATATTGTGGGTAATGCTAGGCCTAAAGAAACAGAACACAAAAGTCTTTCATCATCTCCTGATAAACGAGAGAAGTTTAAAGAGCAGAGAAAAGCCACAGCCAATGTGAAGAAAGACAAAGAGGACAAAGCCTTAAAGTCAGAAAAGAGACCCAAACAGCCTGATAAAGAAGGAAAGTTAATCTGTTCTGAAAAGGGGAAGGTGTCAGAGAAGAGCCTTCCCAAGAACGAGAAGGAAGATAAGGAGAACATTTCAGAAAATGACAGAGAGTATTCTGGAGATGCTCAAGTGGATAAGAAACCTGAAAATGACATTGTGAAGAGTCCACAAGAAAACTTGAGGGAGCCAAAAAGAAAGCGAGGCAGACCCCCTTCCATAGCTCCTACTGGTGAGTTTCCCAAGTGTGCAATGCCAGAGTGTTCTTCTGTGGTCCTTTGTGTTTCTTTATAACTTCTGTACTTCAAGCCTTTGTTTTTGTGACTGACTGTGAATCATCCTGTCATCTAAAAACAAATCATGCCCATAGAACTGAATTTTGTGGGAGGCATATATCCAGGTGAACATAAGTTTCGGAAACATGTTCTTGACTGGGCTTCTGGGGTGACAGATAACTCTTCACTAGATACTTCAGCTTATATGATAAAGCCTAATAAGCTAAGGCCTTTTGCTTTTGCCAATTCAAATGATTTCACTTTAAGTAAGCTTACTAGAACGTAGAATCAGGAAATAGCGTTTTCATGAGCGACATGAAAGGGGAAAGGAGAAGTAAATAGGTGTGGGCATCTGGAGGAGGTGACAAGAAAGAACACTGGACCTAGGAGCGTATGGGTACATTTGAAATTGAGATCTCTGGAGGGTGATTATGGATCAGAAAATTTCCCTGTCTAAATAAAAAGCTGAGATGGCTAATTGGTAAAGTCAAGGTTAGAGGATTTAGGGAAGAATACACAGTTATTTTAAAAAGTTGAAATATGGAATTCTTCTAGAATAGCCAAGAAAGAAACAAACCCTGAATTTTTTCCTAAGGCATTCCTTCTCTAGGTTGAGTGGCGTGAAGAACCCCCAGGATCTCTAGACTGAACACTGCCTATGATTATCTGGCAGTGGCCTTCAGACATTCTTGTTTACATGTTCTTTACATAAATATTGAAAAACTGTGAATCCCCTAGTTTTAAAGTGACACCTGGGCTTCCCTGGTGGCGCAGTGGTTGAGAGTCTGCCTGCCGATGCAGGGGACACAGATTCGTGCCCCAGTCCGGGAAGATCCCACATGCCGCAGAGCAGCTGGGCCCGTGAGCCATGGCCACTGAGCCTGCGCGTCCGGAGCCTGTGCTCTGCAACGGGAGAGGCCACAGCAGTGAGAGGCCCGCGTACAGCAAAAAATAAAAATAAAAAAAAATAAAGTGATACCTGGGGACTTGCTTGGCAGTTCAGCAGTTAAGACTCCACGCTTCCACTGCGGGGGGCGCTGGTCCGATCCCTGGTCTGGGAACTAAGATCCCACACGACATGTGGCGAGGCCAAAAAAGAAAAAAAAAAAAAAGTGATATCTGTTTTTTTCTTACAAGTTTGAATAGCTGCCAAAGGTAAATTTAAAATATAAAATATGACAAAATATATTTTCATCAAAACTGTACGGGCTTCCCAGGTGGCGCAGTGGTTGAGAGTCCGCCTGCCGATGCAGGGGACACGGGCTCGTGCCCCGGTCTGGGAAGGTCCCACATGCCGCGGAGCGGCTGGGCCCGTGAGCCATGGCCACTGAGCCTGCGCGTCCAGAGCCTGTGCTCTGCAACAGGAGAGGCCACAACAGTGAGAGGCCCGTGTACTGCAAAAAAAAAAAAAAACTGTGGAACTACAGAGTTAGCTCATTTGTTGTTCCCTTATGATGCAGAATGCAAAGCCAGTCCTATCTATCGATCCAGACAGCTACATCAGACTTAATTTCTGTGGCAGAAACTCTACCTTTATTTACTTCAAATAAATGTATTATAGTACTTGTTCCCAGTAGACAGCCTTATTACATCTTCTAATTTTAAGGTATGAAATAAGACAATAGATTGATTTCTTCCTAGATGAAATAAGGCACTTCCCCCTTCAGTGGTTATAAGTGGGTTTCACTCTCAAGATCTGAGCATGCTGGAATTGTCCCTGCACCTAACTAGGGCCTAGACCTGTGCTGTCTGATGTGGTAGCTGCTAGTCACCTGTGGTTACTGAGCACTTGAAATGTGGCTACTCTGAATTGAGATGGGCTGTAACTTGTAAAATACACAAGGGAGGGAATTCCCTGGTTGTCCAGTGGTTAGGACTCTGTGCTTTTAGCACCGAGGGAGAGCCCAGGTTCAATGCCTGGTCGGGGAATTAAGATCCTGCTAGCCGTGCAGCATGGCCAAAACAAAACAAAAAACCACACTGGTTTTCAAATAGTACAAAAAAAAAAAAAAAAAAAAAAAAAAAAGAAAAAAAAGAAACACCCAGGAATGTAAAATATCTCAATAATTTAAAATCACTGACTACATGTTAGAATGATGTTTTGAATATATTGGGTTAAATAAAATATATTCTTAAAATTAATTTCACTTTTTTTAACTTCTTAAAGTGACAACTAAAAATTGAAAATTACCTATGTGGCTTCTATTTATGGCTCTCATTGGCTTTCTCAGTAGGGTTCCAAGAGAGAATTAAGCTCTAATGCCCAAGGCATCTGTGACCTCTAATGAATTGACTTCTGCAAATTGAGAATGTTAGTAGAATGATAAACCACTCTTGGGAGAATTGAGAAAATAACCTTTGTATTCTGTTTTCAAATGAGGAACCCTAATTGAGAAAGTCCGGAGGTTTTAAACCTCTGGGCAGTGTACCGTGTTAAGATGTGGGATATAATAAGCAGGCCTTTTTATTAAGTGTAGGATTTCACACCAGATAGGATCAATTTAATAGAGAACTGGAGTTTTCCAAGCTTACTGTTAACACTTGCCTGAGGCATTCCTCCCCAGTCAGAATTTTCTGAAGCAGGATCTGGGAATGCTAATTGTTAACAACCTTCCCAGATAATTCTTACTGTAATAAGAGTTTGGGAAACACTGAAGTTCTGTATGGTCAGCCCCACTTTGTATGTGGTATCAAAGTGAAGAAGGTTTGCCAGTATCTAATATATAGTTCAAATCCCCTTTAAAAATTGCTTGGAAAATGGGCTTCCCTGGTGGCGCAGTGGTTGAGAGTCCGCCTGCTGATGCAGGGGACACAGGTTCGTGCCCCGGTCCGGGAAGATCCCACATGCCGCGGAGCGGCTGGACCCGTGAGCCATGGCCGCTGAGCCTGCGCGTCCGGAGCCTGTGCTCCGCAATGGGAGAGGCCACAGCAGTGAGAGGCCCGCATACCGCAAAAAAAAAAAAAATTGCTTGGAATAAGTTCATTGACACGGTGGAGTCTTGAACTCTCTAGGTTGTACAGACCTTATTGGAACAGGATCTGAGCTGTTTGGAGAGGGTTGTTTGTGTTTAATTTGGAATGTTTGTGATCTCCAAGTTCCCACCCTTGGAACAAAATAATGTTGGCACATTGAGAAGATTGAACACAGGAAGAGCCAAAGAGTTCAGCACTCTCATCAGGTTTGCCTCCTCAGAGCTCAGCCCTGTCTCCTTTGTCCATTTGACATGGCAGATCTGAAGCTGCTGGTCTTAGATGAGTCTTTTCTCTCCCTTCCCCCTTCCCCTCCCATTTCCTTCCCTTCCTCCCTCTTCTTTCTCCTGGCTGCTGCTTTCTCTCATTTCAACCCTCATCAGACCCCCAGCCCTACCTTTGCCTCAAGCTTCCCAATTTCTTTTCTTTTTTAAAATTAATTAATTAATTAATTTTTGGCTGCATTGGGTCTTCGTTGCTGCGCACAGGCTTCCTCTAGTTGCAACGAGCAGGGGCTACTCTTCATTGCTGTGTGTGGGCTTCTCATTGTGGTGGCTTCTCTTGTTGCAGAGCACGGGCTCTAGGTGTGCAAACTTCAGTAGTTGTGGCACACAGGCTCAGTAGTTGTGGCTTGCAGGTTCTAGAGTGCAGGCTCAGTAGTTGTGGCGCACGACCTTAGTTGCTCTGCAGCATGTGGGATCTTGCTGGACCAGGGCTCAAACCCGTGTCCCCTGCATTGGCAGGCGGAGTCTTAACCACTGTACCACCAGGGAAGTTCCCCACTCTTTCTTTTCTTTTGTTTTTTTTCTTTTGCCTGCCTTTTGGATTCTCACCTTTCCTCATGGGGGAGAACTTCTTAAGTGTTAAGTTTAAAAATACAGAGTGAGGGACTTCCCTCACTCTGTATTTTTCATTAGGACCAATGCCAAGCTAACCAATTTAGCAAGTAGAGGTTGAAAATAATAATCAAGCCATAGTCCCAGGGTACACATTTTAAGAATTAGCCTGCCTGGTGGATTTCCTGAGTATTGTATAAACCAAATTTTGATAAGAAGATTTGCTTGTGATAAAAATGACTTTTCTGTTGCCTTTGTACCCTCATATTTTAAAGCAGTCACGTTGGGGTGTTTAAAGAGAGGGTTTCAGAAGATAAATATATGAATAGAGCTGGGTCATAGGAGAAACCAAAAAGATTCAGGAGGTCAGTCTGCAGGGTGTCTGCATCTCCTAAAAGGGAGTAATTTCTCACCCATTTCACTTTTTTTTCCCCTTTTGGCTTAAGTAAGAATTCCCTTTGAGGGCCTATTTATCATGCAAGGATGTGTGTGGATGTTTATATATATGTTTTATTTACATATAATATGAGGATTGGTCACTAAGAAACTACATACCTATTTTTGTGTGGTTTTATATACATTGTAGCTGTGGATTCAAACTCGCAAACTTTGCAACCAATAACATTGGAATTGAGAAGACGGAAGATATCAAAAGGAAGTGAAGTCCCATTAAAACGTCCTCGGCTTGACAAAAATTCATGTGAGTCTTCAATTTGTGTATGTGTGGCTAGAACTTGACATCCATTGGGTTAATTCCCCTGTGTCCATCTTGTCCCCTGTTCCTTACAGGCGCTGATGCTTATCCTTGATCACAGGGGCTAGTGTGAGTGGGATGTGGTTGGATCAGAGGAGTTCTGCTAGAGGAAAAATAAATCTCAGAGCACAAGCTGTGTTAATGTTGGGGTCAGTAGTGTTGTCTCTATACCCATAAACTACATCTGATATGAATTCCACTGGAAATTTAATGGCTTAGGAAGGGATGGATTTCATATGCTGAGTGAAACTTTAAAAATACTATTTACTGATTTTACTGTATAGTACAGGGAACTATATTCAATATCTTATAATAACCTATAGTGGAAAAGAATCTGAAAAAGAATATATATACATATATATATATACATATGTATATATATACACGTACACACATACATATATGTGTACTGTCACTGAAACTGTCACTTTGCTGTACAGCTGAAACTATCACAACATTGTAAACCAACTACACTTCCATTAAAAAAATACTATTTATTGATTTTTTTAGAAGTACCCTGTTGGCTTCAGAAAGGGTTTGTGATGGCTCTAAGGCTCTGTAAACCTTACTGACTTGGGAAGTTAGTATGTAGACTTTTATGTTGGAAAGCCCCAAAATAAAACTTGTCAAGATTGGGACATGACCTTGGCACATATTTTCAGATCATGAATCCTTAAATTAGGAAAATTATATCCTGGCAGAAGGACTGTGCCTTTACTTAAAATTATAAACCAGGATAGGGTATTTCCTTTCATTATTGATCTAATATTCCAGAAGTCTCTGGTTGAAGCCCTTATAGAGGCAGCCAGTCCAGAAATCTGTAGTAGCAGAATTATTTCTTCAGGTCTCTTGACTACAACTCTCTTAATGGTTTATAGCCCAGGAAAAGTCAAAAAACTACTCGGAAAACACTGACAAAGACTTATCAAGGAGACGGTCCTCCAGGCTGTCCACTAATGGGACCCACGAGATCCTAGATCCTGACTTGGTTGTATCAGATTTGGTTGATACGGTTACTACTGATCCTTTGCAAAACACATCATCCGGTACCAAGGAGTCTGAAGAAGGTGAGTCACAGTTCGTTCAGGAGTGGTCTTGCCAACATGCTCCCTGTCTAATGAGAACCAGTCTAAATCAATCATTGTGTACTGCCTTATACAAGTTTTAGATGGTCTTGAAATCAAATTATTGAATTGGCTGCAGTGTTTCTTATATTCTTCACTGAAGATTTAATAGACAAACTTTTGTTTGCATTCGTGATTGGTTTTGCTTATATATGTCTGAATGTTGGGTTGGAGGTACAGTGCTTGAAGAGCCCTGTTCCTGTCCCTGTCTTTCTGATGCCATCTCACACCAGTCCCCCTGCCTTTTTGTTAATATTTCCAGCAGATCCTCCCTTCACTTTAGCTTCTTATTAGCCTTCGTCTTTGATGTGCTCACAGCCCTGGCTATGTGTGCTGGAACCTGTGAATGCATTCTTATATGCCATGAAATGAATGGTTTCCTCTAAAAAGACCCTGGCTTTATCAGTTTTTTTTTTGTTTGTTTTATATTTATTAATTTATTTATTTTTGGCTGCGTTGGGTTTTCGTTGCTGCACGCGGGCTTTCTCTAGTTGTGGCGAGTGAGGGCTACTCTTCATTGCGGTGTGCAGGTTTCTCATTGCGGTGGCTTCTCGTTGCGGACCACAGGCTCTAGGAGCACAAGCTTCAGTAGTTGTGGCCTGTGGGCTCTAAGAGCACAGGCTCAGTAGTTGTGGCTCACGGGCTGTAGGGTGCAGGCTCAGTAGTTGTGGCCCATGGACTTAGTGGTTCCATGGCATGTGGGATCTTCCTGGACCAGGGCTCGAACCCGTGTCCCCTGCATTGGCAGGTGGATTCTTAACCACTGTGCCACCAGGAAAGCCCCTTTATCAGTCTTTTGTGGAACTTTTGGTTCTCAGATTATATACATGTATATATGTTCCCCAATCTTTCTCTTTTTCTTCTAGGTCAGTTGAAATCTCCGTTGGAAGCTGGCCAGGTCTCATCTGCACTAACTTGCCACTCCATTGGGGATGGATTGGGGCCTGCTGGCTTGGAGTTGAACTGCAAGTCAATGGGAGAAAACACTATGAAAACGGAACTGGCTTCTCCCCTTGCTGAGTTACAAGAGATTTCTACGGTGGCAGGTTCATATTTAGAGTTAACATAATCCTCTTCTTATACTTTTGCTTCTCCTTTGATTGTGAACTAAAAAAAATGGATTTTCCTAATTTCTTTTTCACCTTTTATTAATAATATTTTCTTATTTTAATGCAATATACATTTAAAAAATTCTATATGCTTGTCATTTCTGATATTGCCAATTTGGGTTTCTTCTCTTTTCTTGATTAGTATAGCTAAGGATTTATCAATTTTTGTCGATAATTTCAAAGAACCAACATTTTACTTTAGTTTTCTCTATTTGTTTTTTTTTTAATGTCATTGATTTCTGTTTTGATCTTTATCGTTTTCTTCCTTTAAATGTTTCTAGAAACACAGGTCGTTAATTTTAGATTTTTCTTCTTTTCCAATATGAGCATTTAAAGTTATAAAATTTCCCACTGAGCACTGCTTCAGCTACATCCTACGAATTTTGGTATGTTGTATTTTCATTTTCATTCAATTCAAAATATCTACGATTTATTTGTTCACTATGGGTTACTTAGAAGTGTGTTGTTTCATTTCCAAGTATTGGTTGGTTTGTTTGTTTTTTAATTTTATTTATTTCTTTTTCTTTTTGCGGTACGCGGGCCTCTCACTGTTGTGGCCTTTTCCGTTGCGGAGCACAGGCTCTGGACGCGCAGGCTCAGTGGCCATGGCTCACGGGCCCAGCTGCTCTGTGGCACGTGGGATCCTCCCAGACCGGGGCACGAACCTGTGTCCCCTGCATCGGCAGGCGGACTCTCAACCACTGCGCCACCAGGGGAGCCCTGTTTATTTTTTTAAATTGATTAATTTTTGGTTGCGTCGTGTCTTCGTTGCTGCGCACGGGCTTTCTCAAGTTTCGGCGAGCGGGGGCTACTCTTTGTTGCTGTGTGCAGGCTTCTCATTGCAGTGGCTTCTCTTGTTGCAGAGCACTGGCTCTAGGTGCGTGGGCTTCAGTAGCTGTGGCTTGCGGGGTGTGGAACTCAGCCTCAGTAGTTGTGGTGCATGGGGTTAGTGGTTCCACGGCATGTGGGATCTTCCCAGACCAGGGCTCAAACCTGTGTGCCCTGCATTGGCAGGCGGATTCTTAACCACTGTGCCACCAGGGAAGTATTTTATAGATACCTTATTGTTATGATTTATAATGTAATCCATTATAATCAAAGAACATACTCTGCAGGATTTCAATCTCTTTTGTTTTTGTTTTTGTTTGTTTTTGGCTGTGCCGCGCAGCATGCGGGATGTTCCCGACCAGGGATTGAACCTGGGCTGTGACAGTGAAAGTCTGGAATCCTAACCACTAGGCCACCAGGGAACTCCTGAACTGTCCCCTTTGTAATGTGAAGTATAACTCTGGCTTTGGTGATAGTCTTTTACTTGAAGTGTACTTTGTCTGATATTACTCCAGCTTTCAAAAAAGGTACTCCAGCTTTCTTTTGCTTTCTGTATGCATGGTATATCTATTTCTATCACTTTTCTTTCAATATAACTATGTCTTTAAGTTCAAAGTGTGTCTTTTATAGATAGATAGTTGGGTTTGGATTTTAACTGCAATGTTTAGTTACAGTAAATGAAATTATTGATACGGTTGCTTTTAGGTCTACCATCTCGCTTTTTGTTTTCTGTTTATCCTGTGTTTTGTTCTTTTACTTCTTCCTTGTTTTTTCAGGTCAATTGAATTTTTTAAAATCCCATTTTAATTCATCTATTAGCTTTTAGCTCTACTTCTTAGCCTTTGTTTTAGAGGTTACTCTAGGCATTATGATATATATATATCCTTTTCATGGTTTATTTAGAGTTAATATTGAACCACCTTATGTAAAATGTTGTATAATCCATTAACACCCCCTTTTTATGCTCTAGTTATGACATGAATTGTATCTATATGTGCTGTAAAGTCCACAGTTTAGTATTATAATTTTTGCTCTAAACAATTATGTATTTTAAAGAGTAATACAAAAGAGATAGTGAGTGCTTTACACACGTATCTACAATATCCATTGTTCTTCATTTCTTCTTCTTCTTCTTCTTCCTCTTTTTGTTTTTCTGTACTGCAGGTTTCCTGGTGACATTCTTTTGGTTTTTGTTTATTTGAACATAACTTTATTTAATTTTCATTCTTAAAGGATATTTTCACTGGATATAGAATTGTGTGTTTACAGTTTTTTCCTTTAAGTACTTTAAAGATGTTGTTCACGGTCCTCTGTTGTTTCTGAAAGGAAGTTAGTAATCATTCATATTGTTGTTTCCCTGGTTGTAATGTGTTTTCTTTCTGGCTGCTTTCAAGATTTTCTTCTTTATCTTTGGGTTTTCTTTCTGGCAGCTTTCAAGATTTTCTTCTTTATCTTTGGTTTTTAGCAGTTTAACTACGACGTATTTAAATTTGTTTTAGTTTTGTATTTAACCTGCTCAAGATTCACTGAGCTTGAATATGAAAATTGATTTATTTCATCAAATTTATGTTAGACCTTTAGGTACTGTCCCACAGGTCACTGGGACTCAGTGGTCTTTATCGTTTTCATTTAGTTTTCCCCCCTCATTTTCAGATTGAAAACTTTTTGATCTGTTTTCAAATTCTTCTCTCAACTCCAATATGCTTTTAAGCCCATCCAGTGAATTTTTTATTTCTAGTACTTTTTAGTTCTACAATGTCCCTTTCATCTCCCTAGATTCTCTGCTGAGATTTTCAGTCCGTTTATTCATTATGAGCATAGTTTTTTAATTTTATTTTAATTAATTAATTTATTAAAAAAATTTTTTGGCTGCATTGGGTCTTCATTGCTGCACGTGGGCTAGCCCTAGTTGTGGCAAGTGGGGTCTACTCTTCGTTGTGGTGTGCGGGCTTCTCACTGTGGTGGCTTCTCTTGTTGTGGAGCACGGGCTCTAGGCACGTGGGCTTCAGTAGTTGTGGCTCGTGGGCTCTAGAGTGCAGACCATGGAGGTTGTGGCGCACAGGCTTAGTTGCTCTGCAGCATGTGGGATCTTCCTGGACCAGGGCTCGAACCTGTGCCCCTGCATTGGAAGGCGGATTCTTAACCACTGCACCACCAGGGAAGCCCATGAGCATAATTTTAATCGGTGCTGTCTACCACCATCTAGATTATCCTGACGTTAATCCCCATTGATTGGGTTTTCTCTATAGGTGACACTTTCCCTTTTCTTTATATGTCTAATGTTTTGGACTATATCCTGTGCATTGTGAGTGGTAAGTTGTAGTCTGGATTATGTTATGTTCCTCTGCTGATTTCTTTGTTTTAAAGGGCAATTAATTCATTTGGCTGAACTCAAACTCCCAAGTTCTTTTCCTCTGCAAGGGCAGTGTCTGAAACCTCCGTTCAGTCTTTGAGGCTCAGTTGGTCTTCTTGAAACTCTGTACGTTCAGAGTTCAGCCACAGATTTACACAGAATTTAAATGCATTAAGTGAGGCCACCCTTTTGTGGCTCTCTTCTTTCTAGGATTTTACCCCTCACTTTCTAGGTGTTGTAGTTGCACTGAGCTTTGCCTTCTGTTTCTTTAGCCAGTAAGACTGAAGGGTTTTAGCTACACAGTGCTACTTACTGGAGCCTGCCTTTAGGTGAAAAGCCTCGAAAAATGGGAAATTCACCTAGCGCCCGTCTCTTATTCCAAATATCCGACTCCTGTTTTTGCCTCTCTTTGTTGCTCTTCAGTGCCTTTAGATATTTGTTTTTTTATAATTTTTCCCCAGAGTTTATAATGGTTGTAAGCAAAAGGTTTGTTTCCATATTAGGTCTTCTACCATTACTGAAAGAGAAAACTCTACCTTACGATAATAGACACACAGTTTAGGAAGTTGTACATATCCATGGCTACACAGCGGGATTTTTTTCCTCTGAAGTAGTGATTGCTTGTTACATTAATAGCTATTTGGATGTTACTGGTAATACAAACTGTTAGTTTTGGTAATGTTATGTTTGTGATAAATGGTCCCTTTTGATGGCTATTTAGATTATTTCTGAGCAGTAAGAAAGTATTTCAAACAATAATGTAGTGGTAATCCTTGAACGTTTATTTTTGACTGCTTGGTGAATAGACCTATAGGATTCATTTTGTAAGTGTGATTGCTGGATTCAGCGGAATGCAAATTTTAAATTGCATCAACAGATCACCCTTCAAAAAGACCATTCCACTTTATATAATGACCAAGAGTATGGGAGAGTATGTTTTCCCTACATTCTTGCTATCTCTGGGTACTATATTCATTGTTTGAATTTTCTTTAATTTATGTTAACATTAGAAACAAGGTTTTACTTTTTAAGTTGTATTTTTTAAAATGAGGTTTAGCAGTTTTTCTTCTTTTTTTTTTTTTTTTTTTTTTTT
>RJWK010044432.1:0-18370 GCA_004363435.1 Platanista minor | reverse complement strand
CTTAACCACCAGGTGTTCAGAGCCAAAGGTCGCTGCGGCTCTTGGCTGGGGCACTCTAATGGGGAGGAGAGCCCTCAGTAGAAAGGTGGTTCTCACCTGCGCTGGGGTCGTGGAGGTATTCCTCGAGCTGGGTAGCCTGCTTCACTGCACAAGCCCACGTTCCGCCCCCCCCACCACCCCCCGCGAGGCCCACGCCATCAGTCACTCCCTCGCTCCAGCTGTTGTCTCCCAGCCATGCCCCGTGACACGCGGCTTTGTCTTAATGCACATCAGCTGCACGGGGCCGGCTTTGTGCAGACCCACTGCTTATGTTATGCAGGGGAGCTCTCTGTAGGAAAAAGAAGGACACACGGAGACAGTCACAAGAGCCCTTTGGATGCATTTCCATCGCTGCTGGGATGTCCGTAGCTGTCTTATGGGTAGTCGGGTCCCCCTCTACCACATTCACAGATTTGTTTGTGAATGTGTGTATCAGTTTTTACCTTGGGGTGCGTGTTCCCGGGGGGCCGCGGTGCTGGGACAGGGGCCACTTTGCTGGTTGTTTGGCCTGAGCCGCCCTGATGTCTTCAGGGCAAGAGGGGTCAGTGACAAAGTCAGTGGCATGTGAAAGGTAACCTTTGGGGTCGCTGGATACAAAATAGGATGTTCAGTCAGGGCTGAACTTCAAATAAACAGTGGGATTTTTTTTTTTTTTTTTTTTTTTTTTTTTAGTATAAGTATGCCCCAGATTTTGCAAGGGACATATGTGTAGTAAAACAGTAATTATTGTATGTCTGAAATTCAAATTTTAGCTGGGTGTCCTGTATTTTTAGTTGTTAGATATGCTTAAATATGGCAATCCTAATCAGGCTTTTTCCTCCTCAAGATCTGGACATATAGGACCTCCAGCCTTGCACCTCCAGGTCACAACTTTGGGGGAATTGACACAGTGGACAGTAGGGGTTTTCCATTGATTATCTATGTATCTATCTGTCTATCTATCTATCATCTAACTATCTATCACCTACCTGGTTATCTGTCATATACATATATATGTATCTATCATCTCTCTACCTGTCTATCTATCCATCATCTATCTATATATCCATGTATGTATCATTTATGTATGTATCTATCATCTATATCTATCCATCCATCTATCCGTCTATCTACATATTTACTTATTTATCATCTATCATCTCTCTCTCTCTGTATATATATAAAATCTGTCTATCATCTATTTATCATCTATCATCTGTGTATGTATATATGTACCTGTCTTCTATGCATCTCTCCCTCTCTATTTATCTATCTATCCATCCTATCTATCTCTATCTATCTATCTATCTATCTGTCTGTCTATCTTTGACTGTGGTACAACACGCATAACATAAAATTTACCGTTTTAACCAAAGTTCCCAAGTCAGTGCTACAAAGTCTATTCATAATGTGGTGTCACCATGTCCACTATCTACTTCCTATCTACCTAGAAACTCCTTATTTGATTCTGCGAGCAGACAGCAAGCTATGCTGGCCTGAGCAGGAAAGGGACAGCAGGAAAGCTGTCAGGGTTTGGGGCCAGGGATGGGCTGGGACTCTGGACCGCAGCCTGAGCAGTGCCTGGAAGGCTGACTGGACCCTCCACCCACCCCATCTGTGCCTCCTTCCCCTTCTCTGGGTTTTCATTGCTCACACACCTACTTCCTCCTGATCTATCTGACATCTGGTAGCTCCTCTGTGGTCATACTTGTGTGTCTGTCTCAATCTGTAGTGCAGCAACACTCAAAGCCAAGTCTTGTGCTTCATTCATAACACACAGAGATCTCAGGCTTAAAGCAAGGTCACAGCACTCTGCTGTATGTGTGTGGGGTTAATGAGGGGAAATGGGATTGTTCTAGGAGTAGCCTGCTGCTTGGCTCTGTAAGCCAGAGTTGAAGATCCTTGGAGTGTTAGGTGGTGAGGCTGGGACCCTTGGCTTTCTGTACTGGTTCAACCCGTTCCCAGCAAGGCAGCTCCGACAGGATCAGCTCCCATCTCCAGGGTGAGTTTATGCTGTGGTTCTGTCACTTGCCAGCTCAAACCTCTGAGCAGGTCAACTCTTCATCTTACTCTCCTCCGTCGTAAGCTGTAGATGGGGGATTCCTGTCAACTAGGACGGTTGACTGGATTGGAAATAACAGTCTTAGCGAACCCAGTGTGTGGGGAAGCAACGATTCCTTTCAGTCCTAAAGTGTAGGTTGTGTCATATTTTCTTTTCCTGCCAACACTGTAAGGTCCTTAGGGATCAGAATGATGTTTCTGTTCTGATCTGGGCTTGTAGAAGATTTGAATGCATGAGTGAAATCGATGGTCTGGTCTCCAGATTTGAGCTTCTGGCCAGCAGTGTTCCAGGAAATGTCAATCGATTCAACAGTTCATTCCTAATTCACTCAAGATGAGACAAGAAAAGAACGACTGTGAACATCAGTCGTGTAGGATTGCCCTGCCAGTCAGGAATACCCGTCGCCATGGTTTTCACCCACTGTGGTTAGGAGAGGATGCTGGATGGTGGTTCTCAGCTTTTCCTTACCGTCCATGTGCTGGTGGCACCTGACATCCCATGGTGTGCTGAGCACCAATTAGCAAGCAATGCTGTAAAGTGAAGACAGCAAGAAACCTCAAAGGTAGTGTCACCTCCATCCAGAAAGGGCATCTCAGCCGCCCTTCTCCAGGGATTGTTACAAAACAAGCACACCCGTGCCACCAGCACCCAGAACAGAGCTTGACTGCATCTCTGTCTTCAGACAAGCAGACTTAGTGATTTCAAGGCACACCCACTGAGATCTCAGGTGTGCTGGCATGGTTTCTCCAAAGGTATGACTCCAACGCCTGTCTCCGTTTTCCGAGACTGGAAAGATGGTCACCTCGGGAAGCGTGATGGGTGCCTTGCTGAAGGGTAGACGTGGCCCTCGGAGCAGACGCCCCCATGGACTCTCTATGCTGGACTCAGCTTCTGGATGTGACCATGGGCTTCCCTGGCCGGGAGTCCATTTCTTCGTTGCTGCTTCTCCCGGTTGTTAACAAATCAGAATGTAGATGAGAGACTCATGGTTAATTTTCCACAGCTGGTGCAGAGTGTCTGAGCCCATAAACCTCAGGAAGTCTTGGGCTGTGAATTTCTTGATACTGACAAGGCAAACAGCTTAGAAATCATAATTATAAGTTACAAGTGTCTTAGGGGTTGTTCTTCTGACATAAAACTAATTTCATGTTTTTATTCATAATGTGGGAGAGATGAGAGGCAGGGGCTTGCTTTGGAGGGTGCTCCTGGAGATATCACAGCCTCCGTTTCTGGGCCGTAATGAGAGGAGACAGCGGGCTTCATCCCTCTCGCTGCCTGATTTGCCTTGAGTACCTCCTGACAACCTCGTGGAAGCTGTCTCTGCTTTTCCCGCGAGCAAGCTGGTACGTCACCAGGGAGTGACCCTGTTTTCCCCCAGAACCATCCTGTCACCGTATTGGCACACCCAGACCCAAGACCTCTGCGGGAGTGTCCTGTTGCAGCTGTAACAATGACCACAAACTAGGGGCTCACAGGAATGTATCTTCTCACCATTCTGGAGACCAGACATCTGAGATCAAGGTGTGGGCAAGGTTGGTTCTTCTGGAGGCTCCAGGGGAGAATCCATCCCAGGTCTCTCTCCCAGCTTCTGGAGGCTACTAGCAATCCTCGGCATTCCTTGTTTTGTAGAAACATCACCCCCATCTCTGCCTCAGTTGTCACATGGGCATCTCCCCTGTGTGTGCTTCTACGGGTCCTCTTTTCTTTTTATAAGGACACCTTGGATTTAGGGCCACTCTAATCCAGGATGACCTTATCCCAAGTTCCTTCAGTTAACTACGGTTAAATACAGAAAGACCCTATTTCCAAATAAGGTCCTATACACAGACACCGGGGGTCAGAATTTGAACCTATCTTGGGGGGCACCTTTCAACCCACTACAACCCCTGTGATGAATGCTGATCTTCCTAAGGTGAAGAGGGGTGTCTCTCCTCTTCAGATGTCACTCCCCTCTTGGCCCGCTGTAGGGGAACGCTATACCCGTGGATTAGTGCATCATGGAGTTTTCAATTCCGCCCATCTCCAGCTCAGCAGAGAGTTTCTCTTACCATTAAGGAGAAAAAGGGCATTTGGGAAATGGAAGAAAAAAGTGTGGATTGGGCAAACTCAACCACCGTTTTCATCTCTGTCCATCTAACGGCATGTAGGCACTGCCTTTGTTTCTTTAGGTCACGGTTTTATTCTGATGGTCTATGGAGGGTCCTGCAAAAAGATTTGTTGGACACAAGGAGGAATAACGGCAGGGTGTGCAACACAGAGAGAAGAAAATACAAACATAGTGATGGTTTTGTGGGTGCCATGAAGTCACCGAGTTAGGAAAATTAGGGCATTGCTCTTGACTTTGTCACAAATTTGCTATGGAACTAGAAAATTGGATGTCACCTCTTTCAAATGAAAGCATTGGTGGTAACCAAGGAGAGACAGGCTAAAACCACAGGGTAAAGTCAACACACTCCCACCAGAATGGCTAAAATGAAAAAGACAGACAGTAGCATGTGTTGACAGGGCTATGGAGCCACTGGAACTTTCCAGGGCTGCTGAGAGAATGTAGGTAGGTTTGATCATTTTGGGAAACCATGGGGGTATACCTACTAAAGTTGGGTATACACAGGGTCTATGCCCTGGCAATCCAGCTCCTAGGTGTGTACACAGTGGAAAGGCATGCACCAGTGCCCTGGAAACATGTGCAAGAGATTTCATAGCAGAATAATTTGGAACGGCCCCAAACTGGAACCTACTCCTCAATCAAAGGTGGAATGGATAAATATATCATGGTGTATTCCTGCAATGGAATATTACTTGGCAATGAACAGTCTCACACAGGGCATGAGGGCATGGATGAATCTCACACCCTGGCTTGATAACAGGGGAAGCAAAATGCAAAAGATTGCATGCTGATTGCAAGTCTGCAACTTTAGAAAGTTCAAAAGCAGCCAAAACGGGTCTACAGTGTTGAAAATCAGGAGTGGGCTTATCTCGGGGAGGGATAGTGACTGGCAGGAGGTGTGTGTCCTGGTCCTGTTTCTAGACCCGGATGTGGTCACACAGGTGTGCTTACTTTGTGGTGATTCATTGGGACATAAGTTTGCAGTCTGTGTACTCTTCTGGATGTATGGTACTCAACAGAGCAGCTTATTCTAACATGGGCATGTTCTAGGTCTCCTTCTGGTCCTCCCACTTAGGATTCCCTCACATGCGTTTGAGAGCGAGCCGTGAACACCTATACTCAAGGGCTACCTCCAGAATGGAGGTATAGATCAGACAAAGAATTGCTATAGATCAGACGTGGTTCCAATTCTTGGCTACCGTATATTCCTTGTCCACATTTAACACTGGATTAAAAAAAGGTCACAATCAAGTTTGGATGATTATTCAGAGGGCGTGGCCCCCTTAAAGTCTCCATACAAATTAAATTTCCATCAATCCATGAGGTAGGATCAATTCAATGGAGATGGCAATGATGCCTATCTTACAGGGTAGTGGGAAGGATATTGGAGACCCAGTCAGGATATTCCCGGGGGCACACTCAACTCTCCAGAACCTCTCAAAGCTTCCTAAAGTGAGAACTCTGCATATACTCCATGGGTCTCCTCCTGGCTTGCCCAGCCCTCACGTGGATGACTGCACCCACTTGCCTCAGGGGAGGAAAGGACCATTACCTGGAGGTTTCTTGGTGTTCTCTGGAGTTGCTGGAGCATCCCTGGCAAAGACTATGGTCGCTTTACTTCAGAAGATCCATGAAATCTCCCCAACTGGGTCCTCAGACCTGGTGTAAAACTGCTCTCTTAGAAACAAGCCATGGCGGTGGGTATGGGGGTGGGGACCAAAGCTAAGGTCTATGTTGGCAGGCTACCAAACATCTTTGCAATTATGTGAAAGACAGCAGAGCGTGTCTGTGTCCATTGGTCCCCATCATACGAAGTGGCCTCCGTAGTACTTTAAAATAACAGAGAATATTTACATTATGAAGAGATTTAGACACCAAATCAAATAGAAAGGGATGAGGAGCAGAGAAAAGTCTTATTCAGACTGAGAGGGCTGATGGTCTGCTCACGGACCAAAGAGATTTTTGTTTTGCGGGGATATATTCCTCCAGAACTCACCATGGTTCGTGGAAAAAGACAACTCAAAATAAAATCATAAAACCACCACCACCACCCAAAATCCTCTTGCAGGATCTAATTTTTTTTTTTTTCGATAACAGACTTTAGTCCGCTGACAGCACTCACATCCAGCGAAATTCAGAATAGACGCACGTCTGCGTTTCCTTTTAAGATTCCTCATTCCAGGGGAACGCTGTCCTGCCTTTCTGACCCACATAGCAGGACTGCAATCAGAAAAGATAAGAGCATGTTTAATTGATTAGCCCGCGTCTGCAGAGCGCTTTGAAGGTGAGCAGTGCGATATTATTATAATGATGGGGAAGACGCTGTGATCTTTGGAGAATTTCTCCTCTCCTCTGAGCTGCTGTTCTAATTTGAGGCACGCTGCTCCAGTCTACTGTGGGAGTGTACCTGTTCTTCATCCTGGCCAGGGGTCCTCTGTGAGGCTTCTCAGTGGGAAGCGCCTTGGATATCCCAGCGTGGAGTGTCTCACCTCCGGGCGTGGAGACCAGACCGGCTGCAGAGTGAGGGAAGCTGTTGTCTGCTCTCCTGGTGGGCAGACAGATTCACGAAGGTGCCATGAGGGGGGCTCTGCTTTGGGTGTTTGCTGGTCATCTCCCTTTTCTCTGAGACATGTTGACCAACTTCTCTTTAAGGTGGATACTCCGTCTTTCCTGGGCATCTCCGGTAGAGAAATTCCCCGTCGCCTGGGACAGCTTGCTCTTTCCCTGAACTTTGCCTGTTTCCATTGGATATATTTATGTATATGTATAACAGATTGACCTTACTGTACACCTGAAACTGACACAACATTGTAGATCAACTAGACTCCAATAAAAATTTTGAAAATTAAAAAAGGAATAAACTTAGCTGTAGCCAATCAAAAGATACAAAACTAAAAAAAATAAAAATTCCTGATGAAAGTTCATAAGAGGAGATAAAGAGTATATGGATTCACTCTCTAAGTCACATGGGTACATTTTAGTAGACAATAGTGGTATTTTATTGTCCAAAATCTTTTTATGTGTGGACATCAAGAACCCAGAATTGATTTCAAAAATGCTTTACAGTAACGATTCACCTTATCTCCTACAAAAAGACTGCCATGTTTTGGACATTGAAAAACAAAGAGGAGTAATTCTAAACACACACACACACACACACACACACACACACACACACACAACAGGTTTTATGCCATATTTCGATTGCTTCTTTATCCACCTCCCCACCAGATTGTAGATACCCCCAGAGGGGTTACCATGCTTGTTTCATTGTTTCTGTAATGCTCAGCCTTTACTATTTAGAGCACTGTTAGGTTTATAGAAAAATCAAGCAGAAAATACTGAGTATCCCTTCTCCCTGCCCACACTTTCCCATACTATTAACATCTTGAGTTTCTGTGCTACTTTTGCTACAGTTGACACACCGATATTGATGCATTATTATTAACTAAAGCCCGTAGTTTACATCAGGGCTCACTCGTGGTGGTGTCCATCCCATGGGCTTGGGCAAATGTATAATGGCATGGGTCCATCATTATAGTATTATACAGAGTAACTCCCTACAGAAAGGCCTCTGCCCTAAAAATCCCTAGTGTGACACCTGGTCACCCAGGCCACCCATGTTTTCTCATCCTTAAATCACTGGCAATAGTGTTTGCCCTCTATTCAATCAATCGATCAATCAGTCAATCAATAATAAGGGATGAACAAGTGCAGGTACTCAGCATCCTTGTGCGGCTCACTTTCCGGGGCCACTCCAGACCCATGGCCACCTTCCCTGTCCTGCTCTGTGCTTGGGGTTGACCTATATGGGGAGCGTGCTGGGGGCTTCGGCAACCCTGGCTTTGGTTGGCTTTGGTCACTAGGGAGCCACAGAGAAGATAGCAGGGAGGGAGGAGCTGCCTGCAACCTGGCAGGCAGTTAACCCCTCACAGCTGGTCATACTCTCAGGGGGCCGCGTCTCCACACGGCTCCCTCTCCAGCCACCGGAAACCCAGCCCTCACCTCCCACCTCCAGTCCGAGATGGAAACATGCCCCGTGCTACTTTCCTGCGGTTCCCCACGGTCTCCCCCATCCTGAGCTCCGCGCATATCTTTGCCTCATCGTCAAAACCCTTCCTATTAGCCCCGTGGAGGCACCCTGTACTCCCCACGTGGGTCCCGACGCCCACAACCTGTGGCACTGCTGGGCTCCAGGAGGTAAGAAGGTGGAGCCTACAAGGACCTACCCTAGAGCACAGGGAACGCTGCTCAATATTATGCAACTACCTAAATGGGAAAAGAATTTGAAAAAGAATAGACACATGTACATGTGTAACTGAATCCCTTTGCGGCACACCTGAAACTAACACAACATGGTAAATCAACTACACTCCAATAGAAAATAAAAAGTTTAAACAAAAGAAACGAAGATGGAGCCTAGGTGCGTCTTCCTGTAGCATCATGGTCTGAGAACCTTCACTGCTCCTTGCACTGGGCTGTGTGTCAGGGGAGACCTAAAACAGACCCCACTATTATGATCTGCCTTGACATTTGGGCAAAACCAGAAGGGTCCCAGCGGTCTACCTGTGAGGTCCCCTCCCCACGCAGCTCCCCTGGAGGGGGACCCCCAGCCAAGCACCCCGGCTTGTCTTGGGGACCAAGAGCACTGCTTGCTTATCCCAAACGGATGGGTTTCTGTTTCCTGCCAGCCCAGGGGATTATCCAAACAAGTGGAACCAGGGGCCACCGCCAGGAAACAGGGGTCACCTCCACCCAGCTGTTACTGGAAAGCTTGCCTCCTAAGTCTTTGGGGGTTCACTCTGTTCTCATGTGTGACCTTTATGGGGCTCTTTGTGGCCACAGGTGTCCTACCCCGGGGCTGTGAGCATGTGAAGCTAGCAAACGGTCACCAACCACATCTGGCCAGTGTCGGGCGTCCTGCATCACGTCATTCCTGTCACCTAGGGTGAGAATCCCTCCCTCACCGAGGGAAGAATGGGAGACCTCTGAGACAGCCTGTTCCCCAACCCCCATGGAAAGGATGGGCAGAGTGAGCTTTTGGGTGGCTGCTTTGTGCTGAAATTTTTTTCTTTTCACTCTGAAGTGGCAAAAGTAGGGAAGAAGGTGGTGGAGAGGGTTCCAGGCTGTGGACCATCAGAGGGGGCGTCTGGGCCACCCCCGTTCACATCCTCCACCTGGCATGTTCATGGCATCATGCTGTTCAACCCGGGAAGGCTGTGAATTCAAAGAGAAAAACCAAAAACAATGGAACATCACTTGGGGCACTTTGGCATGAAGAATTGTATATAAACATGCACCTCCGAATAACTCAGAGCGGCAAACGTAGGAAATGTCACCAAAAGGAAAGCTCCATCCTCACTGGGGACTCTGTGAGCAAACGGAGCTGTGTTTGAACGTGGAAATTGACACCAGGGGTGCACCACGTTCCTGCCTCTTTGCCAAACCTCCAATGGTCAGTCACTCGGCATCCGCCCGAGAAAACAGGACTTGAGAGGGACCCAAAATAGGCTGAGGGAAAAGAAAGCAGGCGGTTCACTATCCAGATCGGTGATTCATCACAAATCCATAAAACAATTAGTGATGAGCTACCGATACATTGGCACGACTGTATTTTTTATGAATGTATAAATAATTTAACGGAGTATTTCTTTAGTCTTGGGAGCGTCTGCCATTATTTACCGGCCTTGTCGTGATGGCTGCAGCCTCTCTGCTGGGTAAAAAAAAAAAACGTTCCCTGGTCCATCCGAGGGGGCTGGTGGATTTTAATGCTCTTAAGGGCTATTAACAAGCCGATTAGCATAATCCATCGTGATACATCATCGTATAAAAATTCGTCCGCCTGACTGGATGGGAATGGGGTGGGGGGGAATGGCTTTGAAGATTTTACGATACAATAATTATCCATTTGATAAGCAATTAAAAAGATATTTGGAGACACGGAGAATGGAGACAATGGTGTCTGTGTGGGGTGGGGTGGTGGTGCCGGGACAGATCAGAGTCTCTACCGTGAATTGGCTATAGCGACTCGTTGAGGTTCCTTCCGTCTCTGCCCTGGGTGAGACCCTCTTTGCCCCAGGAAGATGGGAGGGTTATCTAGAAGTTATGGGATTAACGTAGGGCTTCCCATGTGGAATCCTATGCAACCACTACCACGATCTAGTTTCACAGCTTTTTGCTCACCCCACATAGAACCCCTGACCCCATGAGCTGTCACCCCCCATCCCCCTCCCCCAGCCCCTCGTAACCATGAACCCACTTTCTGGCTCTATGGATTGGCCTGTTCCGGATGTTTTGTAGCAACGGAATCACACACTGTGTGTCCTTCTGGGTCTGCTTCTCTCACTGAGCATCATGTGTTCAAGGTCCGTCCACGTGGTAGCCTGTGTCAGAGCTTCACTCCTTTTCATGGCTGGGTCATATTCCACTGTGTGGATGGACCCCATGCTGTGTATCCATCCATCTATCCATCCATCCATCCACCCATCCATCCATCCATCCATCCACCCATCCATCCATGGACGCTTGGATTGTTTCCATCACTGGGGGCCTAATACCATTTTGATGAGCAGTGAAAAAGCTTCTGCCCTTTTCCACTGGCTCTGATTTTCCCAAGGAGAAGCTGTCAGTATGGTGCACATGTGGGCTGTTTCCACTTTTATGACTTTTGTGAAGACTTTTGTGAATAATGCATATGCAAGTATCTGCTTGAATCTCAGTTTTCCACTTTTTGGGTATCTGCGTAGAAGCAGAATCACCACATCCATGCAACAATCATTAAGCTTGGCTTTTGGAGGGTGGCTCACAGTTTTAATTATCCAAGCTCATCAAAGCCAGGAAAAACTGAGATGGTCCAGAAAAATCTAGAAACTTCCTGAATGGTTAACAATGTACCGCATCAATCTAGAAAACAAATGAAATACATAGGGGTGGGTTTGCAGTCCTTAGATTTTTCTACTGTCCAGCTGGGGGTGAAACGGTCAAAATCTGGGTGAGAAAGCGAGTTCCCAGGATCCTGGAACGTCCAGAGCTGCCTAAGTTGGGTCTAAGAATGAACCATATCGACATCTCCTAGCCTACATGTGGCTGCAGCAGCTAGAAACCCCAGGAATCCTGACCATCTTGGCATCCCAACTGGCATCCCCATAGAAGGCTTTATGCTGTCTTCATATGAATAACCTGGGCTCCTAAATTCTTGTGGGGCTGAAGGGCATTTCATGGTGATTTCATTACTTTGGGACACACTCTTCGTTATATCCCCCCAATAAATCTCTCTGGGGCATCCATGTTACTCTTGTTTGATTGTGTCTCTTAATAATGAGGTTGATGCAATCCGGCAATCGTGCTCCTTTGGTATTTACCCTAAGGAGCTGAAAACTTACGTCCACACAAAACCCTGCACTCAGATGTTTACAGCAGCTGTATTCACAATTGTCAAAACTCGGAAACAGTCTAGATGTGCTTCAGTTTGTGACGGATAAACTGTGGTCCATCCAGACAGTAGAATACTATTCAGCACTAAAAAGAAATGAGCTGTGAAGCCGTGGGAAAACAGGGAGGAACCTTAAATGCATAGTATTAAGTGAAAGCAGCCAATGAACAAAGGCTACAGACTGTGCGATTCCACCTCTGTGACATCCTGGAAAGGGCACAACTATAGAGACAGACAGTGGTCCTCAGGGGCTGGGGGAGGGAGGGATGAACAGTGGAGCACAGAGGATTTTTAGGGCAGTGAGACTACTCTGTGTGATGGTCGAATGGTGGATCCCTGTCTTTATACATTTGTCCAAACATCAAGAGTGAACCCTATTATAAACTCTGGACCTTGGGTGATGATGACATGTCCATGTAGATTCATTGATTACAAATTCATCTCTTTGGTGGGGAGGAGGAGGCTGTAGGTAGGTGGGAAATCTCTGTATCTTCCCCGCAATTTTGCTAACCTAAAACAGCTCTAAAAAATACACTGTGGGTTTTTTTCAGAGTGCGATAAATGGTACCCTTTTCTTTGTCTCTAGAGTTCAGAACTAAATGAAATCTCAGGGGCCAAATGCATGGGGGGAGGGGGGAAATCTCAGCTTTTTTAAACCAGTAAAGTTGCATGGTTTTCCCTGATCCAGCTGCATGCAGCATGTGAAGCTTACTCAATGGTCCTGCCAAGTTGAACTTACTCTCCTCCAGATGAGGCAAAAGAGAAAGAAAAGGCAAGGGGCCCCCTTGAAAAGGCAGAGCTGACCGCCCCGTACAGTGGTCCTGGGAAGCAGTGGGGGAGCTGTTGAGAGAAACCACCCCTTGGGGGGATGCCTGCATGGACCCCCACCAGGTTACCCCACGAGATGCTGAGAGCACCTGTCACCGAAGGGGACCCTCCCCCACCCCTGCACCTGACTTGTGCCCTTGGCTCAGTGTGAATTTGTTTCTTCCAACCCTGAGACCCTTCAAACCCTGCCTGAGGCACCTTTCCGTGTAGTCACTGCCAGGCAGGCACGTGGAGGGGTTAAGACACACCTGGGTAATGTCTTCACAAGTGTGCTGATGACAGCCACTGTGGCTATCCATGCAGGTAACAGGTGAGGAGCAGAGCATCCACACTGGGATGGAAAAAAAACAGTGCCACCCTCCAAAATTTCCCTGGAAGCCAGGTTGGTCCATCGGTGTGGCCATGTGTTTCTCGAACTGACCCTTTGTAGCCATCAGTTTGTGGGGCGTGGCTGGGTAGAGAGCAGGTGACAGGCTGAGTGCCTCTTGGGGGTGACGCCGTTTCCACTGTTACAAGAGTAAAGGGTCATGGCTCTGAGGGGTCCCCTGCATGATCCAGTCCTAAGAGGGGCCACCTAAGGGATCCACCTGTCCTAAGGTCAGCAGGCTGCAGTGCCAGGTGCAGCTCAGGTGTACCTGCTACAGAGGTCTGTGCGTCTGTGTGCATGTGAGGCCGTGGGGTTTGTACAAACACTGCGGTCCTGACAGATCCCCATTGATTACCTGTCCGTGGAACCTGAGCTTTAGGAATATGCAGCTGAGCTGCACTGCAGCGGACAAGGTGGGCTAGGATGGCCTGGGTTAGATTCCTGTCCTTCCCGTGGCCACTCCAGTAACCCGGGCATGGGACTCAAGGTCTTCATGCCTTGACTTCCTGACTCTGAATGGGCAGAGGACCTCACCTGGAGGGTGGTTCTGAGAATCCAGCAAGTGGCAAAGTGCCCGCGTGGGTTTGTGGCTGCCGGGCTGGGGTCCCTCCGGCTCTGTGGGTGGCAGGGCCAGGGGGGTTCTTTGTGATCCCTCCAAGCCAAGTAGGGAGCACAGAGAGCCACGGGTCCTGAGGGTGGAGGGAGGGGGAAGACGGATTCCCATGTGGGCACCGGGTGGACCTGCAGCCTCAGCAGAGGGACATGTGCGGACCTCCGAGCCAAACTCCCTGCTCACCTCCCCATGAGGATGGTGAGCCTCTGGGTTAGCACTTGGCCTCCGGACTCCAAATGCCACTGCTCTGTTCCCTAAACCCACAGAACTGACTCCCAGGTCAGAAACCCTAAAACAGGAGACTGTGCTTCGTGGCCACAGCTGGCCGTGACCTTAGCCGGGACACCTATGTTCCTGAGTCCTGGTGAACCTTGGCTGGCTCTGCCGGCTGGGGGGCATACCACTCACCGGGGTCCTTCCTGCCATGGGGTGGAGCTGGCCGGCAGTCAGTCCTCACGCTGGACCCCGGTGCATCTTTGTTTGCTCTGGGGCAGTCGGCTGAGCTGCTGAATTAAAACAGAAGGTCAGGACTTCCCTGGTGGCGCAGTGGTTAAGCATCCACCTGCCGATGAAGGGGACACGGGTTCCAGCCCTGGTCCGGGAAGGTCCCACATGCCACAGGACAACTGAGGCCGTGGGTCACAGCTACTGAGCCTGCGCTCTAGAGCCCACAAGCCACAACTACTGAAGCCCGCAAGCCACAACTACTGAAGCCCGCGCACCTAGAGCCCGTGCTCCGCAACAAGCTAAGCCACCGCAATGAGAAGCCTGCGCACCGCAACCAAGAGTAGCCCCCGCTGGCCACAGCTAGAGAAAGCCCGCACGCAGCAACAAAGACCCTATGCAACCAAAAATAAATTTAAAAAAAAACCACAACTGGAAGGTCATCAGTGAGGATCGCAGCCCCTGAGGGCTGGTGGAAGCAAGTGAGATGTGTACCCTGTTTCTCCAGGAGACCCAGGCAGGAAGCCTTGGTGTCCTCCATAAGTCACCCCCTCACCCTCCAATGGGGGAGTGGGGGGGGGGGGTCTGGGATGAGATATATGGAAATGACAGAGAAACCCCCAAACAAGGGCACCCGGCCTTTACATACCAGAGGCATCGGTGGGACCAGAGAGGGAGGGGGAACAGGGAACACTGTTTGCTCTGGGACAACAGGTAGCAGCCATCCCCCCAGGGACGCCTTGCATGGTGACTGATGTGCTGGGCGCCCCGCCTCCGCGAACGATAACTATGTTCACGCTCCTCTTGAGTCTCCTCCAGCGAGGACGTGTGTGTGTGCGCGCATGCGTCCCGTTCACATTTCAATCTTGGCCTCGTGAATGTCATACCGGGGCTGCAAATTAATAACAGGAACGCGATGAGGCTGCCCCTACCGTGGAGGAGGGGGACGCGGCGGGGTCCGCACCCCCCGAAGCCCATCTCCCCATTGTGTTCCGAGGGCGCCTCATGTAACGGCCGCGGTGAATGACATTACAGAGAAAGGCATATCCGGAGGGACACCAATTTATTTCTGTCCCCAGCGCTGCAGTATATTTTCATACAATCGGGGGCTATTTGTCTGGGGACGATTTAGTTTCCATGAAAAATGTAAATGGTTTCTGCGGAGAGAGTGGAGTGAAATTTAATTTGTTTCTCATGTGCTACAGCAGGGACGAAGGGGAAAAGGATTGGGCGTCTGATGGTCTGAAATTGTCACTGTCCCTCCGCTGGGTCCCCCGAGGCCGGGGGCCCGGGGTGGGGAGCAGAAGTCCGGGTTCCCCGGAGAGGAGCTGCATCTCTCCTCCCCTGCTCCCCTCTGTACCCACCACCGTCCCCTCCCCTCGGAGAACCGGTAACCTTAAACCAACTTACAGAAAACCTTTGGGGAAGCTGCCAATCACGCAGAAAACAACGTTGGCATCGATCCCCTGTCCGCGTGATTTATGGCTTCATTTTACGGTAATTGAGAATTAGTGAGAGGATTAACAAGACTCAACACCGCAGCGGGATATGCGCCGCTAAGCACAGCAATTTGTCACGATGGGCCGTCGGCCGCTTTCTTCCCTTACACGGCGGCCCCGTCTAATTGAATTTGGGGATGACGCGGAAATTAATTGGAAGCTGGGAGACTTTGAATGAAAACCTGGGTGGGGGGCAGGGGGCCCTGCCCTTGTGTCCCCGGCCGCACCCCCCGTCCCCGCCCAAGGGCCGGCCGGGCAGGCCGAGGGGGGGTTATGGATCCCGCTAGGGTCCCACGCAGCTGCCCCACCGAAGGACGGAATTCTGCAAACCCGATGTGGACCCCGAGCAAGGCAGTTCATCGGCAGCGAATGAAGGATCGGACCTCTCACCTTCTCTGACGGCATCAGGACGAAGGTTTGAAAATGTACTTCTTTGCAGCCAGGGTGCCAAAGGTCACCATCGCGTTAGGGAATGGACTCCTCTGGTGGGCCGTGGCCGCGGCGCCTGGCCACGGGGAAGAGCTGAGGCCCCCCTAGCACGTGAGGGGCCGACGTGGCAGCACCTGGGAGTCTGCCCGGTGCCCGGAAAGGGGCGCGGGGGAGCCTTGAGTTCCCAAGGGCTTCCTCCAGCTGAAAAGGCTTCTCTCCGCCCTCTGAGATTTGCATATTTAAGGATCTTTTTACATTTGAACAGAGACACCCCCCCCCCTTCCCCAGTCCGCCGGGCCCGGATTGTGCCTCTTCCTCGAGGGACTGTTTTGTGGACGCTGCACGTTTGAGTTTCTTGGAGGGCGGTGTGTGACCCTTCATGCCGCCCTGTTTGGGGGGTCAGTCTTAAGTCTGCAGTAGATTCTGTTAAATCAACCAGCTGGGAGACACAGCTTTGCCCACCCCCCAGGGCCCCCAAATGGGAGTGTCCATTAGAAAGGAGGGGATGGGAAGATGGCCCCATCCCTGCTCAGGTTTTCACAGTTGGAAAATCTCCACCCTCTGTTGTGGGCTCCATGGTTGCAGGGAGCACCTACAGCGATGGTGGCCAAGTCTGGGAGCACTGCCCACACTGAGTGTCCACCGCTGTGGGCTCTGAAACACAAAGGGGTTCAGAGTCACAGCCCTGGGAGGAGGAATAGTCACATCAGGGTTTTACACACACACACACACACACACACACACACACACAGTCACAGTCACACACTTATATGTACACCCACAGGCTTGTACATGCATTCACATGCATTCACATGCACTCACACACAGACCACAAGCTTATATGTGTACACACATGAACACGCTTATTCACGTGCCCATATGCTTATGCATACATGCATAACACACACTTATACCCACAGTCATAGGCTTATACATACATGCATGCACAAACACTTATACACATTTATATATGCCTCCACAGGATTATATATAGACATATGCACACACATGCCTATGTATACATGCAACACACACTTTTATACATGCATTTATACATGCACCCACAGGCTTACACATGCTTGCATACACATACACACTTATACAAACATCTACACACTTATACATACACACACGTATACATGCACCCACATGCTTATACATACATTCACTCACATACATCATACTTGCACCACACGCTTATATACACACATGCACCCACTCGCTTATACAGACATGCCTGCACACGCACACACATGAGTACCCTCCCCACACACACGGCCAAGAAGAGCTTGGTGGCCCAGGTGGCCCCTCCCGGGATGGCGTCATCTCCTGACAGCGATGCGACAGTGCTCACCGACTAAGGCCACCCAGGGGAGACCCTGAGTCTTGGTGTCCAGGGGTCTTCACTGAGGCTCCACCACTTCAACCTTGTTGCCTACCTACGTAGCTATAACTCAGCCTCCAGCTGTCCCAGACGTCAACAGATTCTACATGACCCGAGGCCCCGACGGTGAATCACTTTGTCTCTGTCTACCTGGCCAGAAGCCCCCAGGTGACCAAAGAAATTCCCACAGGGCAGAGGGCATTCTAAGGGCTCGGAGGTGACCTCCTAAGAGCTGAGGGCAAAAGCATGAGGATAAATTTGGGTGAGGATAAGTTCTCCACTGCAGGCTGACCCAGGACAAAGGTGGCCCTGCTACCAGCAGACCCTCCACAGGGTGAGCCCGAAGTCTTCTCCTTGCAAAGACAGCCGAGACCCTCTTGCTTGTCCTCTGACTGGTGACCCTGTGCACAGAGATGCCTACAGAGCTGTCATGTCCATCCTGTCCCTGGTGAGTGTCTGCCGTGGGCCAGCGCCCTGGGCCCGGCCTCACCCTGAGGCAGAACGGGATATGATTTCGCCCTGGCAGGCACTGTATCTGGTGTTTATCTGTTTTATCGCCGGAAAACCTGTTCCTCCAACGAGTAATATAATTTGCAAAATCGGATTAGCCGTGTGCATCCTGCATGTACGAGTCTCTCATCACATTTGCAAGGGCCGCCGCTGCTAATGCAATCTGGGTGGGGCGCTAACGGGATGGGGGAGTCGCTAACACGATATTCCTGAAGGGCTGGGGCCAGGCTAGCGACTCCCCATCCTGACACCCCGTGGAATGCATCGGGCAAGCACAGCTCCTGGACGCGGAGAGGGGAGGTCACGGAAACCAGGTGGAAGGAGGGAAGACCCAGGACTCTGCTTACGGGCTGGACTGAGATGGATTGTGCCCTCCTCCCCCCCACCCCCCCAAAAAATGACATGCCCACGTCCTAATCCCTGGTTGCTGGGAACAAGACCTTATTTGGAAACAGGGTCTTTGCAGACACGATGAAGGGAAGGGTTTGAGATGAGGTCCTCCTGGAGGAGGGTGGCCCTACATCAATGACAGGGTCCTTACAAGACACAGAAGAGGAGAGACCCAGACACAGAGGAGAAGCCCCGGGAAGACGGAGGCAGAGACGGGAGGGAGGCGGCCACGAGCCCAGGGACGCCTGGAGCCCCCAGAAGCTGGGAGAGGCGGGAAGGAGCCTCCC
>RJWK010044431.1:0-18379 GCA_004363435.1 Platanista minor | reverse complement strand
TTTATTTTTCTCCCACTTATCACCAAAATCTGTCTTTATTATAAAAGTATACATTGTATAATTGCTTATGTTAACAAAATCTCATCAATTTGGCAATGTTTTAATTTTCATAAAATAATGAATATTTGACTGTGTCATCCAGTTGTGGCCAGAATTTGGGAGAAAGTTCTTTTTCTTCTATTCTCCACTTCTATTTTCTTCTATTAAGATCTTCTATTAAGATTATATTAAGAATGAAAAGATGGGAGTGTTTTTTTCTTAATGAATCAGTTGTACCAGTTATCTGCAATTCTCTTACTTACCTAATTAGGATAGCAATTAATGGTTATGCTTTAAAAGATATGACAGTTTACGTGGGTATATTCCTTAGAAACAAACTTGTGTGTAAGTTATTTACTGTGTGTACTTTAGGCCATCAATAAATACAAGTTGAGCTAATAAGATTATTTTATGGATTATATTTTACTATTCAAATAATCTATGAATTGCATGGTTCAAAAGGACTTAGGAAGCATCTGGTTCAACTACCTTATACATTATTTCACTAAATATTTATTTCAGAACTTATTTTTGTAAATGAGAAAACTGGAGCTCTGAGACACAAAGTGATTTGTTGTCCAAGGTCAGTGAATAAGTCACCGAGCCGACAGAGCAAAGAAATATATATTGAACAATCTCTGTGTACCAGAACCTGTGCAAAACGGCTAATATCCAATCTGTTCTTTGCTCTTCCTAACAAATCTGTGAAGTAATTAAGATTATCCCCATTTTGCAAATGTAAAGAGACTAACACTGAGGACATGAGGGATCTGAACCAAGCTCACCTAGATGGTATACAGTGGAAATTGTTATTCAGTTCTGTCTGAAAACAAAGTCTTTGATCATACACAACATGATACAATTCATAAGTGATATAGCTTAAAGGAATTTGACTAGGAAACGAGAATGAAAGTAAGGAAGAAAAACCACATGTATGTGTTCTACACTTAACGCATATTCGTTTCTAGTACCTAAGGGAATTGCCACTACAGAAGAGGCAATGAAGGTCATTTTATACTCCTCCCACTTCTCCTCCTCCTTCTATTATTACTGCTGCTGCTACTCTTACTACCACTGCTGTTATTGAAACGATGCTATAATAGCTTAAAAATATTGAGCACAATATTTGCCAGGCAGGTTTCTAAGCTCTTTTCACTTAAAACTTACATGCATCATACGAGGCAGATAGGGTTTTTATCCCCTTTTTATGTAAGAGACAAGCACATAGAGGTTAAATGAATTGCTTGAGGATATGATAGATGTTACAGCCACACGGCAAATTGTGGCAGAATGCCGACAGAGCCTGCAGTAGGAATGACCACAGTCTAACACCAGAATTGTCCTCATGCATGTATGCAGAGAAACATAGAATTACTTCCCTGGATTCAGTTGCACTTTTGCTGCTCATAAATGCCATGGATTTGATCAAATTATATTTGAACTTTTTTAGGATTCTTTGTCTTTTCTATGAACTAGAGATAATACTGATTTCATAGGATTATGTTTAATATTAAATTAAATACTAAGCACTTCAATCATACTTTGTCCATGGTACATATTTTAAAAAACAGGTAAAATTTTATGAGAATATGGATATTGGTCATACAATTAAGTAGGGGTGTGTGTGTGTATGTATAAAATTCTTAGTTTACATGTATGAGAAATTGGTACTTCTAAAAAAACTTTGGAATCGTATTTTGTTATATTCCTCACCTCACATTTTAGAGAGATATACTAGGATCTGAGTAAAGAAATAGAATAAAAATGCATAGCAAACATTAAAGTAGTATCTTATCATTACTATAAAAACTGTCAGGAAAAATATATATCCTGGGGACTACAGCGCATGCCACCCAAACTACTACCTTTAAAATGAGCTATGTCATTTCAGAGTACAGTTCAAAGACCAGATTACAAACACAAATGAACAGTTTTCCTGTCACAAAACCAGCCTCTTTGGAACTATAAAATTATTCATGAGAAAATTTTAAATCCTTTTAGATATACTTCCAAAAACTTCATGTCATTTCAAAAAAGTTATAAAGAAAAAAAAAAGTGAACCAACTGCTACTTCCTAACCTTCTTTGTTTGTTAAATATTTTTGTCTGAAGTGTCTTTCATAGAATAACCAGATTCATAGCATTTTTTAAGTCCATTCATTGTAACAGCCAGGAAACCAAAATGATTAATGTGTGTCCCTTAATATATTCAAAGTGTTGTGTCTACATGCAAAATGTTCTTTTTCAGTTCTGCATTTAATATATGCCACAACACCTTGTCAAGTACAAAGATTGAATCCTAATAAAGTACAGAATTTATCAGAGTAATAAGACAGCATAGCTTTTCATAACAAGGACCTTCAAGGAACATGAACTTTAACTATGAAATATTGTTTTTTTACATTCAAACATATGTCACAAAAGCTTGTGGAACAATCTTATTAAGTGTAATTTTTCAGTATTGAGGTATAATTTTCTTCAGAGAGTTTATGTATAGTTGCCTTATTTTCTTACATTCTGTACAATTTCAATAAAATATTTTATTTATTTTTTTTTCATATGGAAAATGATAACATTTTATTGAAGGACGTGAAGGAAGACTTTTAAAATGTGATATAATATATTCATGGATAGGAACACTCAATACTGAAAAGATATCAATTCTTTTCAACATACATATATTTTTCAGACATATTGTTTTTTAATTCCGAAAAAATTCCTAAGACCATTCTTTAATAAATTTAGCAAGCTGATTCTAAAATATATATGAAAGACCAAAGGGCCAAAAATAGCCAAGACACTTAAGAAGAAGAGTTAGGTTAGGAGACTTATAAACATATTGTGACTTATTATAATGTATCCAGTACAATATAGTTTTGACTCAGGGGTAAAATAGCAGACCAATTATGCAGCACAGAGGATCCAGAAATGGATTCGGGACAAATAGAGAATCTATTTGTCCCAGGTAAATAAAGAATCCATAAATGGATCCTTCATGTTTGACAGCAACAATGGAGAAAGATGGTTTGTTCAGAAAACTGCGCTGTTGTACAATTGAATAACCACATAGGAAGAAAATGAATCCCAAATTTGTACCATACAAAAATAAGAGTTCCAGATAGATACTTTTAGAAAACAAAGTAGGACTTGTTAAACAAAATGTACCAAAAACACAAACCTAAGAGAAAATGTTGTCTAAATGGAATATGTTAGAATCAAGAATTTATGTCCATTAAAAAAAGTTAGAAAGAAAATGAAAATACAAACCACAAACTGGTGTAGAAACTTAATCGATTTTGTATATTTTGTATATTGATCCAGCAAACTTTTGTAAGGTTCTTATTATTTCTAATAATTTGTCATTAGATTTCAGAATTTTGCAAATAGACAACCACTCTATCTACAAATAATTATAGTTTTATTTTTTATTTCCAAAGACATTGTAGTATATGATAGAAAGTTACAAGTCAGGTGCAAGATGCAATAACTCTTCCTATCCTTTCAAAGGAATATCCCAGTCATAGGTCACTCTGTGGGAAGATTGAAAGAAATTGCTGCTATATAACTCTTCCCATGGCGTTATAGTTTCTATCCTCAAGAGGTCATAGACTCCACTGTATTTGATAGACTCTGGGTCTAAGACTGGCTCAGGTCTGGAATCTGAGAGAGGGATTGTGATTTTTCAATAGCAGCTATCAGTCAAGACAATTAACTGTTAAACTATGAAAAGCAATGAGTTTGGTAATTTTACTGAATAAAACACCAGCACACTAACAATCAGTGATTTTCTTATACATCTTTTTTTAATTTTTTCAAGGTGACAGTAGTTTTTTTTTTAATTGCACACGTCTATAAACCTAATAAACAAGTTTTTTCTATTTTTTTCAATAAAATATTTTAAAAGCTCCTAAATCTGAAAAATAAAAGGGGATAAATAAAGACAGACTTAATAAGCACCATCCAGTATAGAAAATAAGGTTCAATTCATGTTTATATATGTCTGAATTTCTTCATGGAGCTGCAGTGAAAAAGAATAATTATAATAGGTTTTATAAATAAATTGTTTTTGTGGAACAAATCAATAATATAGTAATACATCAATTATGTATAGAATTTTTATTAAATGCAAAACATACTTATCATTTCTACCCAGTCCTATTATTTTTCCATAGCAAACACAAAAGACCAATTTGTCATAACCAAGTCTCGGGAGAAAACTAAGGAACTAATTGAATACTTGTGGAAAAAATTAAATGTTCAGATTTGGACAGGCTACCACTTCTTCCCTAGGCGCTTCTGAAAATATGTTATAATTCGTTACTCATTTTGCTTCTGAGGATATAAATTCAGATTTTAGTCCAATTAACAAATGGAAATGGAACCTTCTTATAAAACTTTGATAAGTAGATTCTATTGAGTAAAGTTAACTTTTGTTTAATAGAAATCAAATCAGTTGTTGCCTCAGGCAATGGATGGGGATACTGACCTGGAAGGGGCAGGAGAGAATGTTTTGATTGATGGAACTATTCCATATCTTGATTAGAGTAGAGAGTATACAAATTATATATATATATATATATATATATATATATATATATATATATACACACACACACACATATATATGTTTGTGTATCTGTGTGTCAAAGCTCATCAAAATGGACACACAAAATGGATACTTTTGTTTGTTTGTTTTGTTTTTTGTGTTTTTTTTGTGGTACGCGGGCCTCTCACTGTTGTGGCCTTTCCCGTTGCGGAGCACAGGCTCCGGACGCGCAGGCTCAGTGGCCATGGCTCACAGGCCCAGCCACTCCACAGCAAGTGGGATCTTCCGGGACCGGGGCACGAACCCGTGTCTGCTGCATCAGCAGGCGGACTCTCAACCACTGCGCCACCAGGGGAGCCCTGGATACTTTTTTTATATGTAAATTATACATGAAAAAATTGTGATTAAAAAATAATTGAATGCATAGTGCCAAACTGGCATGTAATTCCTCAATTCTAAATTTAGGTATAGTTTGGAAAGTGACCTAGTAGAAGCTATTGCCTTTCTGTAGTTTGGAGTATTACAAAATATGTGCATCTCTTTTTCACAGTAGCATTACTTTAGTGAAAATCTGAGTCTGTCTCAGGCTACCTTAATTTAGTTATTTGGCGTTCATATGGGCAGAACACTCTACTAAGTATTGGGAGAAGGCATAAAAGACATAAAACCCACATACCTGCCTTCAAAGAGTTGACTATTTAGTGGAAGATTAAAAAGATTTAACAGGGCTTCCCTGGTGGCACAGTGGTTGAGAGTCCACTTGCCGATGCAGGGGACACAGGTTCGTGCCCCGGTCCGGGAAGATCCCACATGCCGTGAAATGGCTGGGCCCGTGAGCCGTGGCCGCTGAGCCTGAGCGTCTGGAGCCTGTGCTCCGCAACGGGAGAGGCCAGCGTACCGCAAAAAAAAAAAAAAAAAAAAAAAAATTAACAACCTTTAAAAAACAGGAAATAAATATAAATGAGAGCAAATTAACATAGCATAGCTACTATGCAGGTTCTGAAGTGAACAGAAAAAGCAATTAGAGTGAGTTGGGGTTAATCAGAAGAGGTGCCACAGTGATCTGTGTTTTCAGCCAGGTAGTAAAGGAGATGAGAGAGAAATTGGTGGAGAAAAGGAGGGAGGTTGTTTTTGGACAGATGAGCACATTGAAAAGAAGTTTCTAGTGTAGAAAAGAAAGGGCTGTCCTTGCTGTATTCAGATGGCTACATTGAGGTCCATCACCTCAGTTCATGTGTAGCCCCATCAGGATTCCATCCACACCAGCTACAGGAACAAAGGAGGTTTGTGGCCCGCAGGGGATTTTGAGTCCTCTCACTCTTCTGAAGCACAGCATTTCCATTATTTTCTTCTTGTTACAGCTGAGTAAAAAGACATTTTACAAAACTTATTAGTTTAAAAAATCTATGGGAAAATAAAACAAAACTAACAATTTCCAAAATATCTTAAAACCTTTTTCTGAGTAGAAGATGACTTCAGTCTAATCATAGGACAATTTACTGATATAATGCATTGAATAATACACTGTGCCTCGTTTCTTTCCTTATCCCATCTGGAAACTTCTCAGTCTGAATTATTTTCAGATTTTCCCAGTGCTTCAGATAAATTCACTAGGATGCACAGTGCATCCAAATACTGAGTACAAAACCCACACTGGTTATAATCGCAGATTTGTCCACAGTACCTCTTCCCAATGTTGCTTTTCTCATCTGTCTTTTATTTAGATCTCTTTGGGTGCAAGGAATAGAGAGCTACTCAAGATTTCCAGAGAGAGGAGTGTTCATTGCAGCTATATGCCATAGTACAAAAGGCGTGTTTTAACTATTTAGCACACATTACATATGTATTTGGGTATATGTGCATATTATATCATAAATACATGTTGGTAATATTATATCAGTTATGTGTAACCAGGAAACTGGTTCTGCTTCTCCGTCAACTGATGTGCTAGAGGAAACTCGAAAATGGATTTACTGTATTAGATGCCAGAGAATCAGCAGTGACCAAGATAGACATGGTCCTTGAGTTTATGGAATGCCACATCTAAAAGGGAAGATTGACAGTGAGGAAAACATTATCCAGAGATACTGTAAAAGTATACAGCAGCAAGTCCTAGAGTGTGAGGTATGTTTTCTCTGGGAAAGTAAGTTTAAGTAGCAGGCCAAGAATGAGTAAAAGTTAGTTTCAAAGTGATTGAAGATTATCTTAAGGGCGCTACAACTGGCTCCTGCAAACAGGTTTTTGTTTGTTTGTTTGTTTTGTTTTTTAGCTGTTTCAGAGGAGCAATGGAAAATCTCCAAGCACCCAAAACAAAAATTGACAACAGAAACTCCAGCTCCATTTTTATGAAACTTAATAGTAATTTTTAAAAGAATTCTTGAATTTGAAATTTAGTATGGTAAACTCATTGATTCATTCATTCAGTAAATAGTTATTAAGCATCTCCTATGTGTCTAACATTACTGCAGGTGAAAGAAAGCCAGGAGGACCAGACATTCTAGGTCTGGTCTGTCCCATTGCCGGGGACTCTCCCAGTTACAGCCCTGAAAGTCCCACATTTTGAAAATACCCTAGTCTCACACAAACCAGAATATTTGATCACCCTAAAATAGAATATACAGCTTCCCTGCCTTCATAGAACTTAAATTCCAGCTCAACAAACAGATTATAAACATACACTTCTGTATGTGTGAGATGATAATAAAAGCAATGCAGAAAAGTACAACAATAGCAGGGGCTGAAATTTTGATGTGTTATTCAAATAAAGCCTCTCTAAGAAAGTGATATTTAAGCAGGAATGCAAATAAAATGAGGGATCCAGCTATGGAAGTATCTGGGGAAATTTTATAAAAAGAATGGAAAGGGCAAACTTTCTGAAGAAGCAGAAGGTTTAGTAAGCTAAAGACAGGTCAGTGAGATTAGAAGTAAATGGAGGCCAGCCCAGTCCAAGCCTTGCTTGGATTTTGATTATATTCTCAGTGCGATAGGAAGCCACTGAGGATCTGAATGAGGACTCCATCGTGAGCTAATAATATGCTGCTTTTAAAAGTTTAAATTTGTTCAAAGTAGTGCTTGAGAAACAAGTGTTCTCTTATTTCACCTCATCTTTATTTATATAAAATTCTTTTTTGTGGCATTTTAACTGAAAAATCAGGCCTTCATGACTTCTACTTCATTTCCAATCTCTTCTTATCAGCATAATAGAATAGTTTCTTATTTTTTGCTATTTTGATAAATATGCCATATAGAGTCAAATAACACTTATTCTAAAAACACGTGCACGTAAAAAGCTGTGTGTGTGTTTATAGACACTGAATATGTTATAAAAAAGCAGTATTAGGCAATAGTGATTACCTCAAGGAGAGGAAGTGAGTAAAATGAGTAAGGATAATAGTTATTATTATAACAAAATAATACTTGATTTTATATAATTTTCTACATCTTAATATTATAATATATTCATATTTATATTTTATATGGAAACTTTTAAATGTGTTATCATCCTTGTCCTCATTCTCCTTTCTCACATCATAACAGATATACAAGACAGTATCAGCAAAGTGAAAAACAAAAAAACACACAAAAAAAATCTACAGCTCTCCAAGATAAAAATCACCTAATAAAAATCATTCTTTTCAAAATTGCCCATATAAATACACACATTTTACATAATTAAAAATCTGATATTGTACATTTTTACTTAATATTAGTGTATGCATTTTTCAAATTTTATATATGATTTTTAAAATATGTGTTATTTGTGTGAGCAACATTGAAAATATTAATTTTATGAGGTAAGTTTGCTTTGGATATTGTTATTTGAATATTGTTTTACAATAACAAATATTATTTTGCAGTAATTAAAAAAAACCTTGAGCAATGTTTATTCTCTCTTGGTAAGATATAATTTAAATAAATAAATAAATGTCAATTTTATATTTAATATATAACTGCCATCTTTCATTCACCTTTATCAGTTGTGGCTGAGCCAATATCAGCATTGTCTGTCTGGAATGTGTCCTCCAAAACAGTTACTAAATGAAAGAATCCATGAATGAAAATAAACAGTGTACTTATCTGTATTTTTCTATGAAATGCAATTGAATTATCTCTTGAAAACTAAATGGAATTTCTTATATCTCTGACATTCTCAACCAAGAATTTAACTTTATGGAACATTACTTTAAAAGCACTGTAATATATACTTATTTTGAGGCTTAATAGTTCTAAGTTGATATTATTCAGATCAATTAATATAAACAAAAATATCAACTATGTTATTGTATTATTGCATTGATGATGATGGCATACAAATTCTTTGTGTCTGAGAATCTTAAAAGATATTTATTACACAATATCACTAACTTTAAGATAAAAAAAGATAATTTAATAAAATGTTTCTTAGAACGTTTTCCATACACTTTATTTCCATGCATGAAAAGAATGCTTTTAATTTGCAACACAAGAGATGTCTTTGATTAGACTGTAATTTGTATTCAACAGTTCCATTATAGACTTTGGCGGTAAGCATGGCTGTTTCTAAAACGTTTGAAGGTTATAGAAATAAGTTTATTAAAGAAAAGCTTAAGAAAGTACTTCTATCATGGTTATTTTAAAACTGGAATAACTGAAGGCTGAAGGTATAACTCATTCAAATATATTGAACATAGTTTTCCTCATGGAAGTGAATAGCTTTGTCCTTTAGAAAAGGCAGAGTACAAAAAAGAGTGGATTTCAACTTCAGAATGATGGACTTATGTTTTCCATTTATTCTGAGCTCTGTAATATTTGAGTTTGTTGAGCCCCCAACCTTGAAAAATTTGTAATAAGAAAAAATAAATCCAAAAATAATTTTTTTATCTCTGATGAATTAAGTGTAAACCAGAAGGTGAATAGAATGGATTTTTCCATTTCAAAATTCTATGTTCCCTACTCAGATTAAAAATATCATAGTTATAAACATGTTTCTTTACTAAAGATTTTAAAAGATTCTTTTATTACTTTTCTAAAATGTCACAAGTGCCAAATCAAATCCCCATGTGTGCACAATAGCACAGCATGTTAGTAGACATTTATATTCATTTGTGATCCTGCATTCTTTAATTATAAGAAATACAAGCCACTTTTGGATAACAGTATTTTTCACTACACACATGGAAACACACATACTCATACACACACATTTTAAGTATTACATGGTCTTCTTTGTGGATGTATATTGTCTGACTTTACCTAAGCAGACATGACCTCCAGGAATCAATAATAAGAAATAAATATCTGTTTTTATACCGTAAGAAAACCACATATTATAAAGAAATTTTGTTTAGCCTTTTAATGTATACTACAAAACTTTACCTTATAAGCGCATCATTCCCAAATAATTTGCATATTTTGAGAATTTCTATAAAAGTAATCATTCCATTGACTGAACACTTCAATGTGACATTTTTTAAAATAAGTTTTTCAGTGCACTAGTATAATTGCTAGCATAAATGGAGGGTTTAACAGTTCTTAATTCCATTAAACTGAAAATTTGAGGGTTTTGTATAGTTATTAGGCACACAATGACATTTTTTTCTTATACTGTCATCAAATTCCTCATATGGACTAATTAGGCTCACATTATTCTTGCAGTCAAAAATAAAGTGGGATAACAGAATACAGAATTCTACATTTGAGCCAGGATGTTCCATACATTTGGATTCTTTTTTTTTTTTTTTTTGAAAAAAAAATGTCCTTCAGAATATGAGGGTAATAAAAGTCCATCCTAACAAAGAAACACACACACATTCCCATTCACAGAGACAGTGAAGAGAGAAACAGAGAGATAATGAGAGACAGAGTATGAAAGGAAGAAGTAAACTTTCCATTTGCAGATGATATGGTGTGATACGTAAAAAACCCTAAAGATTCCATCAAAAAACTAATAAATAAATTCAGTAAAGTTGCAGGATACAAAATCAGAAGTCAGCTGTATTATTATACATAAACAACACACTATCAGAAAGATTTTTTTTAAATTCCCATTGACAACTGCATCTAATGGAATAAAATACCTAGGAATAAATTTAATTGAGGAGAGACTTGTACACTGAAAACTATAATACAGTGATGAAAGAAACTGAGAAAAACACAACTAAATTAAAAGATATTCTGTGCTCATGGACTGAATGAATTAATATTGTTAGAATATACATATTACCCAGATCAACGCAATTGCTATCAAAATTCCAATGCATACATGGTCAATTCATTCACAACAAAGGAGCCAAGACTATACAATGGGGAATTTATTCTCTCTTCAATAAATGGTGTTGGGGAAACTGGACAGCCAAAAAAATGAAACTGGATCCTCATTTTGCACACTCACAAAAATCAACTCAAAATGGATTAAAGACTTGAATTTAAGACCTGAAACTGTAAAACTCCTAGAAGAAAGCATAGTGGGTAAGCTCCTTGACATTGATCTTGCCAATAACTTATTGAATTTGACATCAAAAAGCAACAAAAGCAAAAATAAACAAGTAGGGCGATATCAAATTAAAATTTCTGCACAACAAAGGAAACCATCAACAAAATGACAAAGCAACCCATGGAATGGGAAACATATTTGCAAATCATATATCTGATAAGGGGTTAATATTCCAAAAGATATAAGTAAGTCATACAACTTAATAGCAAAAAACAAGCAATCTGATTTAAAAAACTGTGTAGAGAAACTGAATAGTCATTTTTCCACAGAAGATATACAAATGGCCAACAGGTACATGAAAAGGTGCTCAGCATCACTAATCATCAAGAAAATGCAAATCAAAACCAAAATGAGGTATCACCTCACACCTGTTAGAATGGCTATTAACAAAAAGACAAGAGAGAACAAGTGTTGGTGAGGATGTAGAAAAAAGGGAACTCTTTGCTTTGATGGGGGAAATATAGATTGGTGCAACTACTGTGGAAATAGTATGGAGTGTCCTCAAAAAATGAAAATAGAACTACCATATAATCTAGGAATCCCTCTTCTGGGACTGTTTCCAAAGGAAATGAAAACAGGATCTTGAAGAGATACCTGCACTCTCATGTTCACTGCAACTTTATTCACAGTAGCCAAGATATGCAAACAACCTAATTGTGCATCAACAGGTGAATGAATAAATATGTGGTACATATGCGTAAATAATATAAATATACCCCATGAGATATATTCAGCCATGAGATATGTTGACTTAAAAAAAATGTACAACGTGGAGTTGTGACTTAAGTTTTATTTGGGACAAAATGAGGACTGCAGCCCAGGAGACAGCATTTCAGATAGCTCTGAGAAACTGCTCCAAAGAGGTAGGAGGAAAGGTCAGTATATATGTGATTTTGGTGAAGGGGGATACATGCAATCAAACACATAATTTTTTGCAGAAGGTTTCTGCTAGTCATGAGGAGCAGACATCACCATGAAGGATTTTAGTGCTTTTCTAGATATGAGATACAAGAATTGGGTTCATAAAATCAGCTCCTGAAAATAGCTATCTGAAGACCTGTCCTGCCAGTTTTTCCCAGAGCACAGAGTGCCTCATTTCTGGTCTCCACCCTGAACTCCTTTCAGGGGTGATTGAAAGTCAACTGCTGCAGCAACACATGATTTAATCCTTGTAGAAGTAGATGTCAATTGCCAATGTCAAGTGCCAATTTGTAGTTGTTAGATAGAAGGACATCCTTCTGTTTACCACATCCGAAATGGAATTTGAGAACATTATATAAGTTAGTTAAATCTGACAGAGAAAGACAAATTCTGCATGATGTCACTTATATGTGGAATCTAAAAAAGCCAAATTTACAGATACAGATATTAGAATGGTGGTTACCAGGGGCTGGAGGGTGGGAGAAAAGGGGAGATGCTGGTCAAAGAGCACAAACTTCCAGTTATAATATAAATAAGTTCTGAGGATCTGATGTGTGGCATAGTGATAGTAGCTAATAATACTCTACTGTATACTTGAAAGTTGCTAAGAGAATAGACCTTAAGTGTTCTCACCACATAAAAAAGTGGTAATTATGTGATGGGATGGAGGTGTTAGCTAACTCTATGGTGATAATCATTTTGCATATATAGTTATATACCTTAAATTTACAGAATCTTATTTGTCAGTTATATCTCTATAAAACTGAGGAAAAAACTGTTTTTACTTATAGTGGTTATGTTGAAGGTTAAATGAGATAATGCATAAGAATATGCTTCATAAAATATAAAGTGATACAGACATTAAAAGTGTTAATATTATAATGGATCTCAACTTCCCATGATAATTTTATGGTTCTCTTTAAAAACAACATTTCGAACTGTTTTTCATGGAAACAAAATACCCATTTTTAGGGATATTCTGGAATAACAGCATGGTGGATATTGCCATCATTCCTTCTCTTGATACACACTACTAATACAACTGGGGAGAGAATGTTGGATTGCTCAGTTAAATGGGGCAACAGATGCTGCTGAATAGATATGACTCCAGTCCCAAGATAGAATTACACAGTGAATATGCAAGTTAGAAGAATTCCACTTGTGTAAATGTGACAATTTTAATGGAAGATCTTTGGCCTGGTGTATACACAGGTTGTTGGACTTACCCCAGATACCATGGCAACAAAGCATATAATGGGGTTTAGTGATTTGAAATAGATTATGTAGGAACCACTTTCTAATAATGACATTGAAATTTCTGGTAATTGTCAGCAATATATTCTTAAGATAGCTTACAACTATAATAGTCATTAAACAAACAAATTATTATATAGTATTAAATACCTTGTCTTAGTAGAACAGCTTGGTTAGAGATTTATAAATTAGTCTTGAGCTCTCACTTTAATACATAAGTTAAATCTCTAACCATTTAGACTCTAGTTGAAGTAGTGATTTGGTTATTATATAGAATTCACTTGCCATATCAATCAGTCTACTTGATTAAGACTATATTTAACTTACTGTTTATTTTTGGTATCTTAAAGAGTCTAAAATATTGAAGTTCAAGGTATTCAATGTATTTGAACAAAAAAGGATTTGGAATTTTTAAAAGAAAGCAGTTTCTTACTATAAGCATAAAATTCATTACCTGTTTCAAAGAGAAACACACACACACACACACACACACACACACACACACACATACACACATTCTGGCTTTAGATCATTTGGGCAGTGCCTTAGGAGGGGAAAAACTCATTTATGTTTTGAGGATAGTTATCTTGATGCTTCCTGGTAAAAACAACAGCAGCACAAATCCCAAACTGACTTACAAAGCACAGATGGGATTTTCTCAGAATTCTAGTTCATATATAAAACAAGTCCTTTTGCTTCACTCATCGCTGTCCTTAAAGATTTTCAAAAACAGACAAATACGTTAATCGTTTTCAAAGGGAACATATGTTTGAAATGCAGTACATAATTTTGGGGTTGCTGTTAACCATTAAGAATATCTTAAAGTGGAAGGGGCTTCCCTGGTGGCGCAGTGGTTGAGAGTCCGCCAGCCGATGCAGGGCACACGGGTTCATGCCCCGGACCAGGGCTTCTTAGGATTCACAACACTGATGTCAGAAAACACAAAAAAGAATTCTGATCACGAGTTTTAGGAGAAATGAAAGAATAAAGCAATTTGCATTTAACTGAGAACAGCACACAGTATTGTTCTCTCCAACTTTTAAGAAAATAGAGCCTGAAACTTCATATCTGAACATTTTCTGGATTTTAGAATCCAAGAATAACTAGATGCCATCAAATGGGGCTGCATAAGACACTAGAATTTTGAGATCTATTCTATTTATACTTTAAATTTCAGGTACTTTCATAAAAACTGATTTTCTGGAACTTCTGGAAAAATTTTATATCCTCAAACATATACAAACTGCATCGAAATAGAAAATTCGTAACTATGATATTTTATCACATGCATATCCATATACTTACATTTAGGCTAAAGGAAACTGAAGCTACTTTTGTTTTTTCCTTCATGTTAGAACACTATTTAACATAAACTTCTTTCAAAAAATAAGTTTACAAAAAATATATATCTCAGTAAAAATATATATATATATACTTATCTTGAACAGTGCATATGTTTAATAAATATTTAAGAGCATTAATGTGTTAATAGTTATGCCATACTCTATAGATAACTCTAAATAAGTCTGCATGCATTTCATTCAATGTGAATATTATGCATGTGTATATATCATAAATATATGTGTATGTGAATACACGGGGCATTAAGAGGGGAGAATGATCATCTGTCAGGTGTTGTTTAGAACCTGAGTAAGATGGCTGAAGTATCCAGTGAATTTGGGAAAGTAGAGATTTTGACCTTCAAAATAGCAAGCCAGTTGAGGGGACTGACTAGATTGGAAAAATATGAAGAGTGAAGTTAGAGATGAAATATGGTTATATGTGGAATATGCCCTGAAAGGATGTATTTGGAAAATAGTGTGGTTGCTATTTTCTCATGAAGAAGTGTTGTTTCTTAAGAGATCTTTTGTGTAGTCATTTTGACTTCTATTTCTAGTTGCACTGGATTTTTAAGAATGGTAGTGAAATTATAAACTCTTCGGCATTTTTAGGGTTATTTTGCTGTCCTATAGGAAAATATAAAGATACTTCTCCTTCATTGTAGATTTATGATCCGTTTTACCAAAGTCATTATTAATTTTTCTTCTTTGTGACTTCATATACATCTACTCAATTATATGACATTAAATAGCTTCTGACTTTTACAGAGGTGAATCCATTGAGGTAGGTTTTGAAATCAGTATTTTGTCTATAGCTTAAAGATAAATTGGTTCATTGAGTTGATCTATTTGACAGCTACTTGGCATTAAGCTTTGTCAGCATTCTGCAAGCTAGTGGGTTAATGATAACTAGCTAATGTAATAGATTGGTTGATGGGATTCTCCATCACGCTTATCTGACTTATGGATATATGGCTTTGTTATTTGGAATTACAATTAAGCATCTGACATAACTGTCATTTGACATACAATATAAACACAGTAAAATATAATCTGTGACTATATATATATATATATATATATATATATGTTCAATGACACTGTTCATCCTTGGTAGGCATGTTTTCATCATTCATATTACGAAATACATTTCATTTGGCACCAAATCACAAAGTGTGGGAAGAAAAGGAAGGCATTTTAGCATACATGTTAATTCACTCAGCAACAAAGAAAAAGTATGCAAATCAACAATGTAATGCCACATTTCCCAGGAGGCACATGTCTTCAGTCATTTAAACCCATTAGAAGTACCCTAAACATAATCTCATCTCATGCCTCATGCAATAGTTATAGGACATGGCAAAGATATATATCATATATTCAAATATTTCTTACCACATTCACAGTTAATGTTGAACATTATATAGTGTTCAGAAATATATGACCTAGTGTTCAGACACAGGTCAACTTTCTACAGTACTCTCTGTGTGATAATGATACCTCCTCCCTTAATGGTCTTAGTGGATTAAACGTGTGACTAGACCTATAAGGTTCAGATGATGTGTCTGAGTAGTATTATAAAAATTCTCATAAAATAATTGTACACAAAGGAACTTTGATTTTAAAAGTTAACAAACTATTAATCACAAGTTCTAAATGATTTTTTTCATCTTTGAGGTCATCTTCAGTGTTGCTATTTGCAAGAAACATTTAATAGATGCATCAAACACTTACTGTTTCTGTTATTTACACAGACCACATTCCTGCACATCTTTTCCAGTCTCACAGCACTTGATCTTGTATACTCTAGCCCTTGAAGTCCTCAGTTACTGACTCTGAAATTCTGACTTTGAAACTCATATCTTCTTCAAGTCCCCTTCAATTAAAAAAATAAATAAAAAGCCTGCTCCATATGTGATTCTTAACACTCTCCTTGAGACATTCCTATCTCAAACACTTAGTTGTAGACAGCAGGCACTGTCACCTTATACCAGCCCCACATATCCAAGATAGTCAGCCTACCTCCACATAATTTCCCCACTAAATAGATAATATGAAAGTAAATAGGTAAAAAAGTAAATAAAAATGATCTAAGATATTCATATTTGAATTTATTAAAGGCAAAAGGAGCAATGCATTTAATTCCTTTAACCTTTATAGAACTTAGAAACAATTTCTCAGCTGAGATAAGCTATAAAAATGCTATGCAGAGAGGAAATTTTAATGATGTTCATCTTTTTGAAAACAGCTTTAAAAAAAATTAATTATACTATAGTTTTCCCTTGTGCAAAGGATCTCAAAGTTCAGCAAACATCAGGATGACCTGAAAGGCTTGTTAAACCACAGATTCCTGGGCCCCTCCCCTAGAATTTCTGATTCATTAGCTCTGTGATGGGGCTTGAGAATTTTTGTCTCTAACAAGTTTCTAGATGATAGTGATGTTACCAGTCCAGAAACTATGCTTTCCTCATCGCATTGTAACATCACTGGAAGCATCCAGAGGAAAGCCTTCTAAGGATGAGGGTCCTGAAAAATATCTCTTGCATACAAGAGTTTCAGATATTCTAGAAATCACTGAGAAAATGTACAGTGACAGATTTTATTCAGTATAACTTAGTGAACGCTTCTCTTTGAAATACTATATGGAAGTCTGTAAAAAATAATAACTTCGTAGGAAAACTAATTCTGGAATGAGCCTGTCAAAGAAAGCCAAAGGTCCATCTGAAAGATTCAATGTCAGTGTTACTATTATCACAAGGAAACCAGCACATATATCCTAGTTGTTCTTGTGGGTACTGGAAATAGTGTGATGATAAAGATTTAGAGTCTAAACCTCACTAATTTATGGGGAAAAAATATTATTAATGAGGTATTCCACTGATAAATTTACATAAATAATAAGTAGATAAAATTATATTCTTATGTAGACAAAGTTGTGAAAAGTTTAATATATTTTTCAGTTTGAAAGCACTAACTGTAATAATAATATGTGAAGTTAAAGTAAATACATTTATACATAAATTTCACTGCATTTTTCTCTTAATATACTTAATAAATTACCTTTAGGGTCACAGTCTCTTTTACTTATTTCTTGAGGATTTTTTATTCTGGAATAGAAAACTGTGAAAATAAGATAAAAAGCAGTTTACTATATCTCACAATCATATGGATGATAGAAGGGAATTCATAACACTTTAAAGAATTATAGAAAATGTGCTAATAAACAAGTTGCAACTTTGTATGTATTTGAATGATTTATAATAAAATCAGAATTATATTTTAAATATGATGTATTGTTCAAACTTTCATAACTAGTTGCTTTTCTTCATTTCTTACATCGTCTGCCAAATTATTGAGGGTAACCAAAAATTTTAGAGGGCCAACAAAAGCAAAACTCTAAATTCAGATCTATCAAAATAATCATCTCTCTTTTTTTTTTTTAACATCTTTATTGGAGTATAATTGCTTTACAATGGTGTGGTAGTTTCTGCTTTATAACAAAGTGAATCAGCTGTACAAATACATACCTCCCCGTATCTCCTCTCCCTTGCTTCTCCCTCCCACCCTTCCTATCCCACCTCTCTAGGTGGACACAAAACACCGAGCTGATCTCTGTGTGCTATGTAGCTGCTTCCCACTAGCTATCTATTTTACATTTGGTAGTGTATATATGTCCATGTCACTCTCTCACTTCATCCCACCTTACCCTTCTCCCTCCCTGTGTCCTCAAGTCCATTCTGTACATCTGCGTCTTTATTCCTGCCCTGCCCCTAGGTTCATCAGAACTTTTTTTTTTTTTTTTTAGATT